>CAUYQU010003944.1:0-46767 GCA_963574635.1 Cheracebus regulus
GTAAAGCCTTCTTCCTTGGCAATAACTATTGTCCCAGTGATTGGCTTTCTGTGAGGTGAGCAGCAGGCCCTAGACTGAACCCCTGGTGTTTTTGTGACACCAGGATGGCCAGTAGCCTCCAGACACTGGAGGAGTCAAGGAAGGAATCCTCCATTCGAGGCTTCAGATGATCCTGTCAACAGATTGATTCCTGACTTTGAGCCTCCAGAACTGTGACAGAATAATTTTCATTTTTTGTTTTTGGTTTTGGGTTTGGTTTTTTCACAAGTGTCTCACTTCATCACCCAGGCTGGAGTGCAGTGGCATGATCTGGGCTCACTGCAACCTCGGTCTCCTGGGTTCAAGTGATTCTTCTGCCTCAGCCTCCTGAGGAGCTGGGATTACAGCCATGTGCCACCATGCCTGGCTAATTTTTATATTTTTAGTAGAGATGGGTTTTTGCCATGTTGGCCAAGCTGGTCTTGAACTCTTGACCTCAAGTTATCTGCCTGCCTTGGCCTCCCAAAGTGCTGGGATTACAGGCGTGAACCACCATGCCTGGCCAAAGCCACCGCACATGGCCTTTAATTTCAAAATAATTTTACATTTACAGGAAACTGCATTCAGCACAGAGATGTCCTATGTGCTCTTCACTCAGTTCCCCCCATGGCTACATCTTCCATTGCTATAAGTACAATATCAAGTGATGAAATTTATATTAATGAAATATGTGTACATGGCTCTATGCCATTTTATCACATGTAGATTCATGTACTGACCATTGCAATCAAGATACAAAACTATTCCATAAATGTCTCTTTTGGGTTTTATTTATTTATTTATTTATTTTTATTTTTATTATTTTGAGACAGAGTCTTGCTCTGTCGGCAGGCTGGAGTGCAGTGGCACAATCTCAGCTCACTGCAACCTCTGCCTCCTGGGTTCAAGTGATTCTTCTGCCTCAGCCTCCCAAATAGCTGGGACCACAGGTGTGTGCCACCACGTCCGGCTACTTTTTGTATTTTTAGTAGAGACGGGGTTTCACCATGTTGGCCAGGATGGTCTCGATCTCTTGACCTCGTGATCCACCCGCCTCGGCCTCCCAGAGTGCTGGGATTACAAGTGTGAGCTGCCGCGCCTGGCCTGGCTTTTATTTTATTATTAATTTTGAGAGACAGAGTCTCACTCTGCTGCCCAGGCTGGAGTGCAGTGGCACAGTGATAGCTCACTGCAGCCTTGAACTCCTGGACTAAAGTGAGCCTCCCACCTCAGCCTCCAGAATAGCTGGGACTACAGGCATGCATGCACCACCATGCCTGGATAATTTTTTCAATTGTTTTTGTAGACACAAGGTCTTACCATGTTGCCCAGGCTGGTCTCAAAGTCCTGGCCTCAAGCGATCTTCACATCTCAGCCGCCCAAAGCACTGGGATTATAGGCATGAGTTACCACTCTAAGCCGTCACCTCTTTATAGACATAACCCTGCTCCACACCATCTCTAATTCCCGACATGAGGAATTTGTTCTCCATTTCTATAATTATGTCATTTTGAGAATGTCATATAAATGGAATCAAATCATACAGTCTGTAACCTTTTGAGATTGCCTTTTTTTTTTTGAGCTGGAGTCTTACTCTGTTGCCCAGGCTGGAGTGTAGTGAGGCGATCTCAACTCACTGCAACGTTCACCTCCTGGGTTCCAGCGATTCTCCTGTCTCAGCCTCCCGAGTAGCTGGGATTACAAGCGTGTGCCACCATGCCCGCCTAATTTTTGTATTTTTAACAGAGATGTGGTTTCAGCATGTTGGCTGGGCTAGTCTCAAACTTCTGACCTCAAGTGATCCATCTACCTCGGCCTCCCAAAGTGCTGGGATTACAGGCGTGAGACACTGTGCCCAGCCTCACATTGTCTTTTTTTCATGTAGCGTAATTCCCCTAAGATCCATCCAATTAGGAGATACCAAGAAACCGCACACTCCACAGCACAAGTTGGAGTGCAGTGGCACAATCTTGGCTTACTGCAACCTCCACCTCCCAGGTTCAAGTGATTCTCCTGACTCAGCTTCCAAGTAGCTGGGATTATAGGCAAGCGCCATCACACCCAGCTAATTTTTGCTTTTTTTTTTTTTTTTGAGACGCAGCTTGACCTTCCAAAGTACTGAGATTACAGGTGTGAGCCACCATGCCCACCTTAATTTTTGTATTTTTAGTAGAGACGGGATTTCACCTGTCTCTACTAAAAATAGTAGTTTATTTTTATGAACTGCTTCCTCTCCAGATTTTTTTTCTTTTTGAGACAGAGTCTCACTCTGATGCCCAGGCTGGAGTACAGTGGTGCCATATCAGCTCACTGCAACCTCCTCCTCCCGGGTTCAAGTGATCTCCTGCCTCAGCCTCCCAAGTAGCTGGGATTACAGGCACCTGCCACCATGCCCAGCTAATTTTTGTATTTTTAGTAGAGACAGGGTTTTACCATGTTGGTCAGGCTAGTCTCGAACTCCTAACTTTAGGTGATCTGCCCACCTTAGCCTCCCAAAGTGCAGGGATTACAGGAGTGAGCCATCTCACCCTGCCTCTTCTCCAACTTCTAATCCCTACACTCTTACTATCTCTCCCTGCACTTTTCTGAATCTGTTTTGAATCCATGCATTAACTGTCACACTGGCCACATTTGTTACAACATTTTGGAAATCGATGGATAATGAGAGAGGAACAAAGTGCTGAGGACTGAAAAATGAGGAGTCCATCCTCTAGATGGGGAAGATGAGACTCAGAGAAGGCAATTTACTAAAGATCATGCACTGGGCTCTTTCCCCAAGTGCAGCCCCTTGGTTTTTGATCACTTTTTTAAAAATATTGTTTTTTTCTATTTGTATTTTTTGTTTGTTTGTTTTTGAGATGAAAGTCTCACTCTGTTACCCAGGCTGGAGTGCAACTTACTGTAACTTCTGCCTCCCAGGCTTAAGTGGTCCTCCCACTTCATTCAGCCTCCCAAGTAGCTGGGACTACAGGTGCCTGCCACCACATCCAACTAATTTTTAAATTATTTGTAGAGACAAGGTTTTACCATGTTGCCCAGGCTGGTCTTGAAGTCCCAGGCTCAAGCGATCAACTTTGGCCTCCCAAAGTACTGGGATTACAGGCGTGACCCACTGCGCTTAGTTTTTATCATACTTATAATAATTTTTATTTGACAAATAAATAATAATAAAATTTATGACACAGACTCAGGAGCTCCTGACATGTGCCCCCGGTTTTTATCATTCTTAACAATAGCTGATGTTCACTGAGTCCTTATTGTGTGCCAATAAGCGTTTTATTTTATTTTTTTGAGATGGAGTCTTGCTCTGTTCACCAGACTGGAGTGCACTGGCAATCTCGACTGACCGCAACCTCCGCCTCGTGGGTCCAAGTGATTCTCGTGCCTCAGCCTCAGGAGAAGCTGGGACTGTAGGCACGCGCCACCACACCTGTTAATTTTTGTATTTTTAGTAGAAATGGGGTTTCACCATGTTGCCCAGGCTGGTCTTGAACTCCTGACCTCAATTGGTCCACCCGCTTCGGCCTCCAAAAGTACTGGGATTACAGGCGTGGGCCACCCCACCGGTCCCTCAGTGTTTTAGATATGTATGTCTTTTAATCCTCCTGACAGCTGTGCGAGACAGATACAGTCGTCTTCAATCTAGTGATGCGAAGACTCACTTGAGGCCAGGAATTCGAGGCCAGTCTGCGCAACATGGTTAAACCTCCATCTCTACTCCAACCTGGGCACAGAGTGAGACCCTGTCTCAAAGAATAAATATATATAAACTGTAATAATAAAGTACTGCTCTTGGATTCCACACCTACAGAGTAATAATGTTGCGGTTTGGTCCCACATTTGTCCTAATTTAAATGACCATCCTGTTAACTAAAAGTAGTACCATGAACAAAATTCACTCATAATCCCACGGCCCAAGCGGCAGGCTTAAGTGAGGAAGGCCCTGTGCAGTCTTCCCGGAAATCCCTGTCCACACAGCAGGCTTGCAGCCAAAACTTGTCAGTCCTACAAGTTCCTGCCCCAGGAGCGCAGCTGCACTGCACGCCACCCCCGTAGGCCCGGAGGAGCCCGCCCTGCCCGCCGCTCCGCCGCAGCCAATAGCGAGGGCGCGTTTGGACGCGGCCCCTGCTTGGCTGCGCGCTCTGATTGGGTGTCTCTGGGGGCGGGGCCAGGCCGAAGCCTGGCGCGCGGGGTGCACCTAGCAGAGCGCGAGCCTTCCAGCGCCAAGTTCAGGGTTTGGGGTTGGCGCGGCCGGTCACGTGGCGGTGCGCGGGGCGTTGGGTCAGCGGGTCTGGGACGCTGGTGGCACCGGCGGCGGTGTGGGATCGAGGCGTCGCTAGTCACGGGCGCGTGGCCGTGTTCCGGTAGGTGGGCGGCTTCGGGTCCGAGGGCCGCGGCGTCCTGGATCCCGGGGTGGGGGTGCTCGGGCGTCCTCGCTGTCCCCTGCCGTACCTCACCCTCTGCAGTCGGAACGATGGGAGGGGAGCGCTTGGGTCGCGCCTGGGCTGGGGGTCGGGCGGCCGCCAGCCGCAGCTCCCCGGTTCCAGGCACATTCGGCACGATGGGGTGGCGCTCGGTGGCCTTTGGCAGGAATGCGAAGGCTTACCGCGGATGTGAGTAGCACTTTTCTCGTTGAGCATTTTCGATTTGAACACAACTCGCCTCGCTCCTTCATGACAAAGCTGCAAGTCGAGTGTTACCGTTTCCCCCATTTTGCAGGTGAGCAAGGTGGTGGGGCTTGGAGAAAGGACACAACTTAAATGAGAGAGCTCGAAATCGAACCCGGGTTCTCAAAGCCTGCGCCCCTAACCGCTACGCGCAGGGTCCCTCCACTTTTGGCCCATCCCACCAGATCCCTGAGGAGAATGAACTCTTCCTGTTGCCTGCGGTCTGCCACCCCACTGTTTTAGGGGACAAATGTTGCACTGTAAAGTTCTTGGCCCCATGCCTCTGCTTTGAGATTCCAGGAGTTAGGTGACCCTTGGTCCAGCTGAGGTCAGCACAGATGCGGGCCTTCAAAATCGGGCAGTTATCCCAGAGAATAGACTGGAAACACCAGTTGAGGTTCTTACAGAAATAACATTGTAGGCCAGGCGCGGTGGTTCATGCCTGTAATCCCTAGCACTTTGGGAGATGGAGGTGGGCAGATCACTTAAGGTCAGGAGTTCGAATGGTGAAACCCCACCTCTACTAAAAATACAAAAAAATTAGCCGGCCATGGTGGCACCTGTAATCCCAGCTACTCGGGAGGCTAAGGCAGGAGAATCCCTTGAACCCAGGAGGTGGAGGTTGCAGTGAGCAGAGATGGCGCCTATGCACTCCAGCCTGAGGGACAGAGCAAGACTCTATCTCCAAAAAAAAAAAAAAAAAAAAAGAACGTAAATTTATTACCTGGGGGAACCTGGAACGGAGGTTGGTAATTGTGTTTTTATTTAGTGCAGTGTTGCCATGTCCTGGGACAAGGCTTTGGAAGTGAAGAGAAACCAGAGTTCAGATTCTGGCTCTTATTATATGACTTCAGACAAGTTAGCTCTCTGGGCCTCAATTTCCTCCTCTGTAAACAAGAGAACACAAAAATCTGTGTGTGAGATAGAAGATGTTCAACAAGGTAGTTCCCTTAGCAGACCCCTGGCTGGATCCACTTGTGTGATAGAGGCCCAGGTAAGATTTGGAGGCTTGGAGAGGCTGGTGACCTTGCCGGTGACCTCGCTTACTGGGTCTCTTTACCTGGCGTTGAGAATCTGGCCACACTGAGCAACTGTGCCTCTACAGAAATATCTAATGCTGTAATGACTGATGCTGCAGTGAGCTGTGTTGTCTGGGTGCTTACCAGGTGTTACTAAATGTTAATGAAGACGTCCCTAAGATTGCTAAGTTTCCTTTTCTTTCTTTTATTTTGGGACGGAGTGTTGCTCTGTCGTCTAGGCTAGAGTGCAGTGGCGTGATCTCGGCTGACTGAAACCTCCACCTCGCTGGTTCAAGCTATTCTCCTGCCTCAGTTTCCTGAGTAGCTGGGATTACAGGCATATGCCACCATGCCTGGCTAATTTTTGTATTTTTAGTAGAGATGAGTTTTCACCATGTTGACCAGGCTGGTCTCAAACTCCTTACCTTAAATGATCTGCCCACCTTGGCCTCCCAAAGTGCTGGAATTACATGCGTGAGCCACTGCACCCGGCCCTTTTTTTTTTCTTTTTAGAGAGACGGGGGTGTCACAATGTTACCCAGGCTGGTCTTGACTACTGTGGTCCTGTGACTCCCCAGACTTCAGGTGTGCAAGCCTGATTTCTGACCCTTGGCAAGTCACACTTTGTCCTTTCTCTGAGCTTTGAACTTAGGGTGCTCTGTACTTGTTTACTCTGCGTAGATTGCTCTCATCCCAGATCTCATGCTTGGCTCCTTTCCACAGCTCAGATTTCAGCTCAGAGATGTTCCCTGGCACAGTCTGAAGTAGCTCTTCCTTTCTTTCTTTCCTTTCTTTCTCTTTTGAGACAGGGTCTTGCTCTGTTGCCCAGGCTGGAGTACAGTGGCACAGTCTAGGCTCACTGCAGCCTCAGCCTCTGGGACTCAAGCAGTCCTCCTGCTTCAGCCCCCCAGAGTAGCTGAGAATACAGGCGCATGCCACCAGGCTCAGGTAATTTTTTTATTTTTTATATATTTTTTTGTAGAGACAGGGTTTTGCCATGTTGCCTATTCTGATCTTGAACTCCTGGGCTCAAGTGATCTTCTCGCCTCAGTCTTTCATAGTTTGGGGATTACAGGCATGAGCCAGCATGCCTGAGCTTGTGTATTTTTTTTCTTTTTTTTTTCATGTCATAAATTTATTTACACACATATCTAGTATGCCATGTGAGTTTGATCCATTTTCCAGAGACTGCACCTCTTAAAATACTCTTCATATCTGTTAAATGGTTGAGCTGAAACATCCTTATTTTTTAAGCAGTTGGTGTCTTAATATTAAGAAGGGTGTAGCAAATGCAGATCCAAAGTACAAACGCATCATGGCTAGTAACCACCACTTGTTTTCCACTGAAAATGGCAAATTCTCCCCAGGACCCTCCTCACAGTGGCTCCTACGGACCGCAGAGACTGTGAACCTCCGGATGCTCTGGCCCAACATAGTGCCGCTGGAAGCTCTGCGAAAGGCGCAGAGACCGAGGACGGAAGAATGGTGGAACCTCACCAAAACCTCTTTTTCACGACCTTGTTCCCCTGTGCACACCAACCGAAAGGGCTTTTTTTTTCTTTTTTTTGAGATGGACCCTGCTCTGTACACCCAGGCTGGAGTGCAATGGCATGATCTCCCCTTCTCCTACCTCCGCTTGCCCGGTTCAAGCTATTCCCCTACCTCAGCCTTCCAAGTAGCTGGGATTACAGGCACCTGCCACCATGGCTGGGTAATTTTTGCATTTTTAATAGAGACGGGGTTTCACCATGTTGGCCCAGCTGGTCTCGAACTACTGACCTCAAGTAATCTACCTGCCTCGGCCTCCCACGGTACTGAGATTGAAGTTGTGATCCACTGCCCAACCTAATTTTTTTTTTTTTTTTCTTGAGACAGAGTCTTGCTTTGTTGCCCAGGCTGGAGTGCAGTGGCGCGATCTCAACTCACTGCAACCTCTGCCTCCCAGGTTCAATCGATTCTCCTGCCTTAGCCTCCCAAATAGCTGGGACTACGGGTGCCCGCCACCATGCCTGGCTAATTTTTGTATTTTTAGTAGAGTCAGGGTTTCACCATATTGGCCAGGTTGGTCTCGAACTCCTGACCTTGTGATCCACCTGCCTCAGCCTCTCAAAGTGCTGGGATTACAGGCATGAGCCACCGTGCCCAGCTGTATTTCTTAATTGTTTATAATTTGTTTCTCATAAGAGCAGGACCTCTATCTTAGTAACTTCTGTATTCACAGTGCCTGGCTGTGTGCCTGGGAAGTAAGAGTTGTTTAATAAATGCTGATTGAATGAATTCATTGTAGAGGTCTTAGATATCAAACACTTATTTTGGAGTTTTTTTTTCTTTTTGAGAGACAGGGTCTCACTCTGTCATCCAGGCTGGAGAGCAGTGGCAAAATCATAGTTTATGGCAGCCTCGACCTCCCAGGCCCAAGTAATCCTCTCACCTCAGCCTCCCAAATAGCTGAAACTACAGGCACGCACCACCATATCTTCCAGCTAATTTTTATTTTATTTTGTTTTATAAGATGGAGTCTTGCTCTGTCGCCCAGGCTGGAGTGCAGTGGTGCAGTCTTGGCTCACTGCAACCTCTGCCTCTCGGTTTCAAGCGATTCTTCTGCCTCAGCCTCCTGAGTAGCTGGGACTACAGGCACATGCCACCACACCCAGCCAATTTTTGTCTTTTTAGTAGAGACAGGGTTTCGACATGTTGGCCAGGCTGGTCTTCAACTCCTGACCTCAGGTTATTCACCCGCTTTGGCATCCCAAAGTGCTGGGATTACAGGCATGAGCCACTGCGCAAGGCCTTCCCCCCTCCCCACCCCCTTACCTGAAACAGAGTCTTGTTCTGTAACCCAGGCTGGAGTGCAGTGGTGCGATCTTGGCTCACTGCAACCTCCACCTCCTGGGTTCAACTAATTCTCCTGCCTCAGCCTCCTGAGTAGCTGGGATTATAGGCGCCTGCCACCACACTCAGCTAATTTTTGTGTTTTTAGTAGAGATGAGGTTTCACTATGTTGGCCAGGCTGGTCTCGAACTCCTGACCTTGTGATCCGCCTGCTTTGACCTCCCAAAGTGCTGAGATTACAGGCGTGAGCTACCATGCCCAGCCCAGGCTTTATTTTGAATTAAACATGGAATTACCCTATGACCCAGTAATTCCACTTCTGAATATATACCCAGGAGAATTGAAAGCAGGGAGGACTTGAACAGAAATTTGTATACCTGTGTTCATAGCAGTGTGATTCACAATGACCACAAGGTGGAAACAACCCAAATGTCTATCAGCAAATGAAGGGAGAAACAAAATATGGCATACACATACAATGAAATATTATTCACCCCTGAAAAGGAGGCCAGGCACAGTGTCTCATGCCTGTAATCCCAGAACTGTGGGAGGTCGAGGTGGGTGGATCACTTGAGGTCAGGAACTTGAGGTCACCAACTTGGCCAACATGGTGAAACCCCATCTCTACTAAAAACACAAAAATTAGCCAGGCATGGTGGTAATCACCTGTAATCCCAGCTACTCAGGAGGCTGAGGGAGGAGAATTGCTTCAACCTGGGAGGTGGAGGTGGCAGTGAGCTGAGATTACGCCATTGCGCTCCAGCCTGGGCAACAGAGTGAGACTTCGTTTCCCAAAAAAAAAAAAGTCCTGGCATAGTTGCTCCCACCTGTAGTCTCAGCACTTTGAGAGGCTGAAGCAGGTGGATCACGAGGTCAGGAGTTCAAGACCAGCCTGGCCAACATGGTAAAACCCCGTCTCTATTAAAAATACAAAAATTAATGGCACAGTGGCGTGTGCCTGTAATCCCAGCTACTTGGGAGACTGAGGCAGGAGAATTGCTTGAACCTGGGAGTTGGAGGTTGCAATGAGTTGAGATCATGCCATTGCACTCCAGCCTGGGTGACAGAGTGAGACTCCATCTCCAAAAAAGAAAAGGAAAGAAATTCTGATACATGCTACAACATGGATGAATCTTGAAAACTATGCTAAGTGAAGTAAGCCAGACACAAAAAGACAAATACAGCATGATTCCACTTAAATGAGGTAGCTAGAGTAGTCAAATTCATAGAGACACAGAGTACAGTAGTGGTTACCGGGGTCTGGGCAGAGAGAGGAAAGGGGCGTTTGTTTCATGGGTACAGAGTTTCAGTTTGGGATGTTGAAAAAGTTCTGGAGATAAATAATGATGATTGTTGTAAAACATGAATACTTAATACCACTGTATATGTAAAAATGGTTAAAACTAAATATTATGTTAGGTATTTTTCTCACAATTTAAAGGCAAAAAAAAAGTGAGAGATTCAAGGTACTGTGTATGTTTTCCAGCCAACCTCCAAACTCGAGAGGAGTGCTAAGTATGTCCTCAGATTGAGGGCTTCCTTGATCCTAAATGGATGGGTAACAGCCCAGGGATGGGACTGCTGGGCTGAGGGCTGGGGCTGTCTCTCTCACCAGGGATTAGAAAGTAACGGCTTGGAATTCATGTCGAGGACCAGGAAGGGTTTGTAGTAAGGGCAAGACAGCACGTGTTCTTAGGCTGAAGTGAAATTGATAGAGACTTGGTTGTTCAAGAGAGCTGAATGAAATGCCTTTCACAGAGCGGTTGTGGAGCTGACCCTTCTCAGAGGAGGTTTCCAGATGGACTTGAGTTATTTGGTTCAGAAATCTTCCACTTGTACTGCTGACCACCTTCAAGTCCTTTTAACCTTGAGTGGCTGATGTTTAGGGAAAGTTCTTTTTCTCTGTGGGGTTCTAAGACCAGCGGGCCTGTTTTGGCCATTGTGCTTCTTTCTTGCTTTCTCCACTGCCCAGGGCATGGCTGTTGCCGAGACAGAGGTCTTGGGGTGCAGGGGCTCTGGCTGGGAGCGGCTTTTATCACCCAGGAGGAGCAGATGGGCCAGCCAAGGCTGTCGATGCCTTCCAGGGCTCGTAGCCCAGGCCTCACTGCCTTATGTTTTGTGGCACCACAGCCTGATGGTTCCTGATGGTGTCCCCGTCTTGGCCTCCCGAAGTGCTGGGATTACCGGTGTGAGCCACCATGTCTGACAACCAGTCAGCTGTATTTTAATGGGATGTAGTTTGTGATAGAAATAAAATCATGAGCTGGGTGCAGTGGCTCATATCTGTAATCCCAGCGTTTTGGGAGGCTGAGGCAGGAGAATTGCTTGAGCCCAGGAGTTCAGAGATCAGCCTGGACAACACAATGAGACCATATCTCTACAAAGAACAAAAAAATTGGCAGGGTGCGGTGGCTCTTGCCTATAATCCCAGCAGTTTGGGAGGCCAAGGCGAGCAGATCACCTGAGGTCAGGAGTTTAAGACCAACCTGGCCAACGTGGTGAAACCACGTCTCTACTAAAAGTACAAAAAAAAACATCAGCCGAGCATGATGGTGTGTACCTGTAATCCCAGCTACTTGGGAGGTTGAGGCAGGAGAATCGCTTGAACCTGGAAGGCAGAGGTTGCAGTGAGCTGAGATTGCACCATTGCACTCCAGCCTGGGCAACAGAGCAAGACTCTGTCTCAAAAAAAAAAAAAAAAATATCTGGGTGTGGTGGCACACTCTTGTGGTCTCAGTTGCTTGTCAGTTGAGGTGAGAGATCACTTGAACCCAGGAATTTGAGGCCCTAGTAAGCCAGGATTGCACCACTGCACTCCATCCTGTGCTGCAGAGCATGACTCCATAAAAATACACAGGCAAATATGACCTGCAATTTTTTTTTTTTTTTTTTTGAGAAGGAACCTTATTCTGTCACCCAGGCTGGAGTATAGTGGCACGATCTTGGTTTACTGCGATTCTCCTGCCGCAGGCTCCCCAGTAGTTGGGATTGCAGGCGTGTGCCACCATGCCCAGCTAATCTTTGTATTTTTAGTAGAGACAGGGTTTCATCATGTTGGCCAGGCTGGTCTCTTGATCTTGTGATCTGCCCACCTTAGCCTCCCAAAGTGCTGGGATTACAGGCGTGAGCCACTGCACCCAGCCCAACCTGTAATTCTTTAGGAAGATTTATATTCAAGAAAGTGCCTTTTTTTTTTTTTTTTTTTAAAACACAGGAACTCACTCTGTAACCCAGGCTGGAGTACAGTGCCACAATTGTGGCTCACTGCAACCTCTAGCCTTCAGGCTCAGGTGATCCTCCCACCTCAGCCTCCTGAATAGCTGGGACTACAGATGCATGCCACCACACCCAGCTAATAATTCGGTTTTTGTTTCTTTGTTTTTGAGACAGAGTCTCATTCCGTCGCCCAGGCTGGAGTGCAACAGCTTGATCTCAGCTCACTGCAACCTCCACCTCCCTGGTTCAGGTAATTTTCCCGAGTAGCTGGGACTACAGGTGCCTGCCACCACGCCTGGCTAATTTTTGTATTTTTAGTAGAGATGGAGTTTCACCTTTTTGGTCTGGGTGGTCTCAAACTCCTGACCTCAGGTGATCCACTGGCCTCAGCCTCCTAGAGTGCTGGGATTACAGGAGTTAGCCACAGTGCCCAGCCCCAATTTGTATTTTTTGTAGAGATGGGGCTTCACCATGTTGCCCAGGCTGGTCTTGCACTCCTAGAATCAAGTTATCCTCCCGCCTCAGCCTCTCAAAGTGCTGGAATTACAGGCATGAGCCACCACACAGGGCCCTCGTGGTTTTTTTTTTTTTTTTAAGATGGAGTGTTGCTCTTGTTGCCCAGGCAAGAGTGTAATGGTGCGATCTTGGCTCACCGTAACCTCCACCTCCCAGGTTCAAGTGATTCTCCTGCCTTAGCCTCCCGAATAGCTGGGATTGCAGGCATGCGCCACCACGCCCGACTAATTTCTCCATGTTGGTTAGTCTGGTCTCGAACTCCTGACCTCAGGTGGTCTGCCCGTCTCAGCCTCCCAAAGTGCTGGGATTACAGGTGTGAGCCACCTCGCCTGGCCCTCCAAGTGCTATTTTAACTAACAGCTTCACAGGAACTCTGTGGAGTACTAGAGCATGTGCTTTGGAGTTTTGAGTCCTATGCCTGTGGCTAACTTGCTGTGCAGCCCTGGGCTAAGATATTTTACTTTTCTGACTTTGTTTATTTTTCTTTTGTTCTTTTGTTTTTGTTTTGTTTTGAAGAATCCTAGCCTCAGTAGCTAGGACTATAGGCCCATCCCACCATGCCCAGCTTTTTTTTTTTGTAGCGATGTGGTCTTGCTTTCATGCCCACATTGATCTTGGCCTCCAGCCATCCTCCCACATTGCCTTCCAAAGTGCTGGGATTACAGGTGTGAGTTGCCACGCTTGGCCCTGAGCCTCATTTTCATTACTTGAAATATGAAAGAAATTAACACATTAAAATGTTGCTAGGATTAAAATGAGGTCAATTCTATATTTAATGCCTAGTAGAGGCCCTTCTTAGAGCAAAACTTCCATTTACATTTTGCAGGAGCCTGGAGAAATGTGTCCAGACAGAATAAATAGGTGCTGTTTGCTGTACTTATATTATCATTTATACAATACTACTGCTGGTCATCCTGGAAAGATGATCCCAACTGCCGGTATCCTGTTGATCATTAACTTGTGTGTCCCAAGAAATCTTTTGAAAAGTTGCTAAATAGTGAATATTTACTCTTTTATGAGAGCCTGCCAAGTCCGGAATTTTTTCACGTCAAGTATTCATCTGTTCAGTCATTTGGAAAATATTCTTCGTGTATAGCAGTGTTGGGTACTGCAGGAGATTTTGTAAAAAGTAATACTCAGTCCTTACCTTCAAGGAATTTAATTTAGTTGTGGGAGATAAGCTGTACCCATGAGAATGGCTAAGAGGAGGTGGAGTTGGGCTCCCTGCAGGTTGGGAGAGGGTCAGTTCTCATTTCTGGGGGAGAGGAGCTGACGTCTGCAGTTCAGAAAGGAACCAGAAGTTCTACCCAGTGGTTTTGCAATAGAATATGCTTGTGTTTACCAAGCAATTTTGAGGGAAAGGCTAAAAAAACATGTTAGTTTAGCAACTCAATAGAACTAACAGGTTATGTTGAGCTTTGAGTAAATTTAATGCTGGGCCAGGCGTGGTGGCTCACACCTGTAATCTCAGCATTTTGGGAGGCAGAGGCAGGCAGATCACTTGAGATCAGGAGTTTGAGACCAGCCACACCAACATGGTGAAACTCCGTCTCTGTCTCTATGAAAAATACAAAAATTAGCTGGGCGTAGTGGCATGTGCCTGTGTACACCTCGCTACTCAGAGGCTGAGCGAGGCAGGAGAATTGCTTGAACTCAGGAGGCAGAGGTTGCAGGGAGCCAAGATCATGCCATTGCACTCCAATCTGGGTGACAGAGTAAGACTCTGTCTCAAAAAAAATAAAAGTAAATTAATAAATAAATTTAATGCTGGAAGCTACAAACGTTTTTCCCATTTTTTAGGCAGCCTCCAACCAGTGCAATAGCGATGCCGGTCAATGGGGCCCACAAGGACGCTGACCTGTGGTCCTCACATGACAAGATGCTGGCGCAGCCCCTCAAAGACAGTGACGTTGAGGTGAGATTTGTGGGGTCTTTACAGATGTTTTTATGTTGGAGGCCTTCATTTAAATCTCTAGTTCTAATTACAAATTAATTAGGACAACCTTGAAATGAATATCGTGCTACCGGATTTAGAGGTGGTGGCACACAAAATGGCTACAAATCCTTTGAGGGTAAATTAAAGATTGCTGGGTTTCTACCAAGTGTGGAGTGCTGTGCAGGGTGCTCTGGAGAAAAGAGAAGAAGAGAGATCACAGACAGTTGACCCTTTCCTTAACAGTTCACAGGGAATATAGATCTATCTAGACATCTGGAAGCACCTTTATTTGTTTTTTGTTTTTTGTTTTTTCTTGAGACAGAGTTTCTCTCTTGTTGCCCAGGCTGAAGTGCAATGGCACGATCTCGGCTGACTGCAACCTCTGCCTCCCAGGTTCAAAGTATTATCCAGCCTCAGCCTTCCGAGTAGCTGGGATTACAGGCACCCGCCACCATGTCTGGCTAATTTTTGTATTTTTAGTAGAGATGAGGTTTGGCCATGTTGGCCAGGCTGGTCTTGAACTCCTGACCTCAGGTGATACGCCCGCCTCGGCCTCCCAAAATGCTGAGATTACAGGCGTGAGCCACTGCACCCAGCCTTATTTGTTTTTAATTTTAATTTAATTTATTTATTCATTTATTTTTTTCTTTTCGAGGCAGAGTCTCGCTCTGTCGCCCAGGCTGGAGTGCAGTGGTGTGATCTCAGCTCACTGCAGTCTCCACCTCCAGGGTTCAAGAGACTCTCCTGCCGAAGCCTCCCGAGTAGCTGGGATTACAGGCGCGTGCCATCACGCCCAGCTAATTTTTGTATTTTTAGTAGAGATGGGATTTCACCATGTTTGCCAGGCTGGTCTTGAACTCCTGACCTCAGGTGATCCACCTGCCTCGGCCTCCCAAAGTGCTGGGATTACAGGCATGAGCTACCGTGCCTGTCCTATTTGTTTTTATAAAAGCTTCATTGAGATATCATTGATTTACCATACAATTTAGTGGGTTTTAGAATATTCTTAGTAAATTTTAAAACATTTTTATCCCCCCCAAAAAGAAACCTTGAACCCATTAGCAGTCACCCCAAGGTCCCGAGCCCTGGTCAACCACTTATCTGCTTTCTGTCTCCATGAATTTGCTGAAACATCTTTTCTTTTCTTTTTTTGAGACAGGGTCTCACTCTGTCTCTCAGGCTAGAGTGCAGTGGCATGATCTCACCTCCGCTCACTGTTGCCTCCGTCCCCTGGGCTCAAGTGATCCTTCCACCTCGGCCTCCTGAGTTGCTGGGACTACAAGCGCATACCACCACACCTGGCTAATTTTTTGTGTTTTCGTTGGAGACGGGGTTTCACCATGTTGCCCAGGCTGGTCTTGAACTCCTGGGCTCAGGCAATCAACCTGCCTTAGTCTCCTGAAGTGCTGGGATTACAGATGTGAGCCACCACACCTGGCTTGAAGCATCTTTTAAGGAAGAGGAACGAGGAATAGGTTTAGGGAGGGAGAAACTTGGTGAGATGTAGGGATAAAAATAACAGGATTGTGGTGTTAAAAAATTAGGTGGGACACTTAAACACAATTTTCTTTTAAATAATTTTGTTTTTCTTGACTCATTGTTTAGTGCTTTCTCCTCAAACCTTGAGGAGGATTCGTTCTATTCCTTAATTGTTATGAGAGTCCTTAGTGTGGTTATTTGTGTCGTGGTCAGCTTCTGAGGGTACAGTATTAATGTGAAAGCATGTCTTTTCCATTTAGGAGTTGTAATTTGGATCAGAGCAAAATTTTAAACTAAAATTTCCAAATATCAAGCATCTGTTTTCTTCTCATAAGGTTTACAACATCATTAAGAAGGAGAGTAACCGGCAGAGGGTTGGATTGGAGCTGATTGCCTCAGAGAATTTTGCCAGCCGAGCAGTTTTGGAGGCCCTAGGCTCTTGCTTAAATAACAAATACTCTGAGGGGTATCCGGGCCAGAGGTATGTGAATCTTTTCAGAGGCCTGATTCTGACACAGTGATAGGGAATACTGAATCCGCCTAGGATCTAAACAATTTGGAAATTTCAGACAACAGCAAGTTTCCCAACTGTGGGATTTCTGCTGCACACCTGCTCTCTAACATAACTGTTTTATTCCCAGCATGTGATAACACTGAAGAGCTCGGTGCAGCTGTACCCAGGGGTGCATTTCACAGTCCTTTGGGGGCTTTCTAGAATAATAGGCCAGTTTGTAAGGAGAATTGAGCCACTGGAGGGTGTGTGGCCTCTGTCTAGAAAAGGTCAGTGTCATCCGAGGGATGTTGCAGAAGATGGCTGTTGCCATGTGAGTCATTGAGTCTGTATTGGAAATGGTGTGGAGGTGGAGGCTGAATCTGGAATACTGGAAGCTGTTTCTGCATTATAAATGTTGGATTTACACATGCACTGGCTTTCAGTTGACTCTTTCACCCTCAAAATTACAGTGTTATATTCATTTTTGTTTTTTACAGTCAGCTTCAGGCAAAGAAAATAAATTACGGAATTAGACATGGTGTTTGCAAATTTGTGCATTTTTGTCCCAAAGGAAACAGAAAGGTCACCCTTGGAGAATGACTTGCCATTCTGTCCTGAGACGCCCCTGAAGCTCTAGATAGAAGACAGAATCAAGTTGAAGCATTGTCTTTCTCCTACTGTGAATAACTTTTGCATTGTGCCTTGAAGAATTCACCAGGTGTTTTCTTTCTTTCACTCTCTCCTTTCTTTTTCTTTTTTTTTTTCTTTTTATTCTTTCAAATCCAGGCTAAGGTATTTGTTAACACCAGGTGTTTTATTCCTTTCTTTTTTTTTTTTTTTTTGTTTTGAGACATGGTCTGTCTTTTGCCTAGGCTGAAGTGCAGTGGTGTGATCAAGGTTCACTACAGCCTTGGCCTACTGTACTCAAGCCATCCTCCCACCTCAGCCTCCTGAGTAGCTGGGACTACAGCTATATACCACCACACTCAGCCAATTTTTTGTAGATACAGAATTTCACCGTGTTGCCCAGGCCCATCTCCAGCTCCTGAGCTCAAGCGATCCACCAGCCTCGGCTTCCTGGAGTACTGGGATTAGAGCTGTGAGCCACTGTACCCGGCTCACACCAGGTGTTTTCACAACTAATATTTCATTGGATTCTCACAGCAATGTATTGGGCAAGGGGTGATGTTTTCTACATTTTTAAGATGGGGACTGGGCATGGTGGCTTGCTCTGTCACCAGGCTGGAGCCGCAATCTCAGCTCACAGCAACCTCCGCCTCCTAGGTTCAAGCAATTCTCCTGCCTCAGCCTCCCGAGTAGCTGAGACTACAGGCGCGTGCCACCATGCCTGGCTATTTTTTGTATTTTTAGTAAAGACGAGGTTTCATCATGTTGGCCAGGGTGGTCTTGAGTCTTGACCTTGTGATCTGCCCGCCTCGGCCTCCCAAAGTGCTGGGATTATAGGCATAAGATACCGCACCCGGGCTTATTTATTTATTTATTTATTGAGGTGGAGTTTCGTTCTTGTTGCCCAGGCTAGGGTGCTATGGCACGATCTCAGCTCATTGCAACCTCCGTCTCCCTGGTTCAAGCAATTCTAATTAGTCTCCGAAGTAGCTGGGACTACAGGCATGCATCACCACGCCTGGCTAATGTTGTATTTTTAGTAGAGATGGGGTTTCTACATGTTGGTCAGGCTGGTCTCAAATTCCCAACCTCAGGTGATCCGCCCACCTCAGCCTCCCAAAGTACTGAGATTACAGTCATGAACCACTGTGCCCGGCCCGGCCTATTTATTTTTTTTTAGAGACAGCAGCTCACTCTGTTGCCCCGGCTGAAGTGCAGTGGTATGATCAAAGCTCACTGCAGTCTTAAACTCCTGGGCTCAAGTACTTCTCCCGCCTCAGCCACCAGAGTAGCTAAGACTAGAGATGCCAGCCACCACACTTAGCTCGTTTTAAAACTTTTTTATAGAGCTGAGATCTCACAATGCTGCCCAGCTGGTCTTGAACTCCTGGCCTCAAGCAATTCTCCCAACTCAGCCTTCCAAATCTTTGGGATTACAGACAGGAGCCATTGCATGTAGTTATTTAAAAAATTTTTTTTAGGCCAGGCGCAGTGGCTCACACCTGTAATCCCAGCACTTTGGGAGGCCAAGGCAGACGGATCACAAGATCAGGAGATCGAGACCATCCTGACCAACATGGTGAAACCCTGTCTCTACTAAAAAAAAAAGTTTTGTTTTTTTTTTTGAGTCTCACCGTGACACCCAGCCTGGAGTGCAATGACACGATCTCAACTCACTGCAACCTCTACCTCCCAGGTTCAAGTGATTCTCCTGCCTCAGCCTCCTGAACAGCTGGGACTACAGAAGTGTGCCACCATGCCTGCTCATTTTTTTATATGGAGTCTTGCTCTGTTGTCCAGACTGAAGTGCAGTGGTACAATCTTGACTCACTGCAACTTCCACCTCCCAGGCTCAAGCCATCCTCGCACTCTGAAGTAGCTAGGACTATAGACATGTGCCACCATGCCCGCTCATTTTTTTGTATTTTTAGTAGAGATGGAGTTTCACCATGTTGGCCAGGCTGGTCTTGAACTCCTGACCTCAAGTGATCTGCCTGCCTTGGCCTCCCAAAGTGATGAGATGACAGGTGTGAGCCACCATTCCTGACCTAAAAAAATTTTTTTAATGGTTTTGAAATGTATCATGGGCTGTACAGTTCACCCATTTAAAATGTACAATTTAATAAAGAAAATCCCTCCAATTGTAAAATAAAAGTGTACATAAAATATAGGGTGCAGTTTCTTTCTCTATCTTTTTTTTGAGACACAGTTTTGCTCTTGTTGCCTAGGCTGGAGTGCAATGGCGAGATCTTGGCTCACTGCAGCCTCTGCCTCCCAGATTCAAGCAATTCTCGTGCCTCCCGAGTAGCTGGGATTACAGGTTTATCCCACTATGTCCGGCTAATTTTTGTATTTTTAGTGGAGATGGGGTTTCACCATGTTGGCCAGGCTGGCAATCTCAACCTTTTTTTTTCTTGAGACTGGGTCTTGCTCTGTTGCCCAAGCTAGAGTGCAGTAGGACAGTCATAGCTCACTGCAGCCTGGAACTGTTGGATTTGAGTGATCTTCCCACCTTTGCTCCCCAAAGTGCTGGTATTACAGACCTGAACCACTATGCCCAGCCCATTTTAACTATTTTGAAGTGTACAACTCAGTGACTTCGTGTGTATTCACATTCTTGTGTAACCATCACCACCACCCATCTCCAGAACTTTTTTATCTTGCAGAAATGAAACTGTACATTAAATAATAACTTCTGCTAATCAGCATATGAAAACTGCTTGGCTGGGTGCAGTGGCTCACACCTATAATCCTAGCACTTTGGCCAACACAGTGAAATCCCATCTCTACTAAAAATACAAAAATTAGACAGGCATGGGGGCATGCTTGTAGTCCCAGCTACTCAGGAGGCTGAGGCGGGAGAATCTCTTGAACCTGGGAGGCAGAGGCTGCAGTGAGTTGAGAATGCACCATTGCACTCTAGCCTGGGTGACAGAGCAAGACTCTGTCTCAAAAAAAAAAAAAAAAAAAGTTCAACATCTCTAATCATTAGAGAAATGCACATCAAAATGAGATATCACCTCTGCTCTGTTAGGATGGCCAGTATTTTTTAAAAATGCAGGAAATTCTCAGGAGTTGACTCCAACAGTAAAAATAGACAAGTGGGATTACATCAAACTAAAAAGGTTCTTCATAGCAAAGGAAACTCCAGAGTGAAGAGATAACCTACAGAATAGGAAGAAAATATTTGTAAATCATACATCTGATACAGGGTTAATATCCAAAATATATAGGGAACTAAAAAACTATGGCAAGATGGCCAGATGCAGTAGCTCATGCCTGTAATCCCAGCACTTTGGGAGGCTGAGGCAGGTGGATCACCTGAGGTCAGGAGTTCAAGACCAGACTGGCCAACATGGTGAAACCCCACCCCTATTGAAAATACAAAAATTAGCTGGGTGTGGTGGCAGGTGCCTATAATCCCACCTATTTGGGAGGCTGAGGCAGGAGAATCACTTGAACCTGGGAGGCAGAGGCTGCAGTGAGCTGAGATTGCACCATTGCACTTGAGCCTGGGCGACAGAGCAAGACTCCAACTCAAAAAAACAAAAACTAAACAAAAAAAACTATAGCAAGAAATCAAATAACTGGCTTATAAAATGGGCAAAGGACCTATATAGACCTTTCTCAGAAGACATTCATAGACATGCAACAGGTATATGAATAATGCTTGACATCAGTAGTCATCAGGGAAATGCAAATTAAAAGCACAATGAGATGTCACATCACACTTTTGTTGTTGATGTAGAGAAAAGGGAACTCTTGTACACCGTTGGTGGGAATGTAAATTAATTAGTACAGCCATTATGAGAAACAGTATGGAAGTTCCTCAGAAAATTAATTGAATTGCCATATCATCCTGCAATCCCACTTCTGGATATATATCCAAAGGAAATGAAGCCAGTATTTCAAAGAGATATCTGCATTCCTGTGTTCAATGCAGCCTTATTCACAGTAGCCAAGATATGGAATCAAACTAAGTGTCCACGGATGGATAAATGGATAAAGTAAACATGGGGCATATATGTACAATAGAATACTATTCAGCCTTCAAAAAGAAGGAAATTTTGTCATTTTGTGACAACATAGATGAACCTGGAGGACATTGTGCTAAGTGAAGTAAGCCAGACACAAAAAGACAAATAGTGCGTGATCTCGCTTATATGGAATTTTAAAAGTTGAACTCAGAAGCAGGGAGTAGAATGGTGGTTAACAGGGACTAGGGCAGGAGTCACTGGCAGGGAATTGGAAGATATTGGTCAGAGGGTACAAAGTTTCAGTTAGACAAGATGAGCAAGTCCTGGAGATCTATTGTGTACATCATGGTGACTATAATGTATACTTGAAATTTTCTGAGAATAGAGTTTTAAATGTTCTCATATTTTAAAAATATGTATATGAGGGCTGGGCACAGTGGCTTACGCCTGTAATCCCAGCACTTTGGGAGGCCTAGTGGGCAGACCACTTGAGACTAGGAGTTTGAGACTGGTCTGGTCAACATGGTGAAACACTGTCTCTACTAAAAATACAAAAATTAACTGGGCATCATGGTGCACATCTATAATCCCAGCTACTTGAGAGGCCGAAGTGGGAAGATTGCTTAAACTCAAGAGGCAGAGGCTGCAGTGAGCCGAGATTGCACCACTTCACTGCAGCCTGGGCAGCAGAGGGAGACTCCATCTCAGAAAAAATTACATAAGATGATGGATATGTTAATTAGCTTGATTTAATCATCTCATAGTATATACATATGTTAAAATATCACATTAGGGCCGGGCGTGGTGGCTCATGCCTGTAATGCTAGCACTTTGGGAGGCTGAGGTGTGCATATTGTCTTAGCTCAGGAGTTCAAGACCAGCCCAGGTAACATGGTGAAGCCCCATCTCTACTAAAAATATAAAAAATTAGCCAGGCATTGTGGCAAGCATCTGTAGCCTCGGCTGCTCGGGAGGCTGAGACAGAAGAATCACTTGAACTTGGGAGGTGGAAGCTGCAGTGAGCTGAGATTGCACCCAGTCTAGGCGATCTCAGCTCACTGCAACCTCCACCTCCCGGGTTCAAGTGATTCTCCTGCCTCAGCCTCCTGTGCAGCTGGGATAACAGGTGTGCACCACCACGCATGGCTAATTTTTGTGTTTTTAATAGAGACAGGGTATCTCCATGTTGGTCAGGCTAGTCTCAAACTCTCAACCTCAGGTGATCTGCCCGCCTGGGCCTCCCAAAGGGCTGGCATTACAAGCATGAGCCACTGCACCTGGCTAGAGTTTCAGAATGAAAAAGTGCTGGAGATCTGTTGTAAAACAATCTGCATATACAGATGATCCCCAATTTATGATACTTTTATGTATGTTTTTTTTTCAGTTTTATAGTATTTCAAAAGCAATATACATTCAATAGAAAACATATGACCATTCTTCTTTTCACTTTCATTTATTTACTTTTTTTTTTTTTGAGGCAGAGTCTCAGTCTGTTGCCCAAGCTGGAGTGCAGTGACACAATCTTGGCTCACTGCAACCTCTACCTGCTGGGTTCAAACAATTCTCCCACCTGAGCCTCCTGAGTTGTTGGGATTACAGGCAGTCACCACCACGCCCAGCTAATTTTTGTACTTTTATTAGAGACAGGGTTTTGCCATGTTGACCAGGCTGGTCTTAAACTCCTGACCTCAGGTGATCTGCCCACCTTGGCCTCCCAAAGTGCTGAGATTGCAGCCGTGAGCCACCACACCTGGCCCTATTTTTTTACTTTCAATACAGTATTAATTACATAAGATATTTAACACTTTGTTATAAAATAGACTTTGTGTTAGATGATTTTCCCAACTATAGATGAATGTTAAGTGTTCTGAGCACATTTAAGGTAGGCCAGGATGGTGTTTAGTAGGTTAGGTGTGTTAAATGCGTTTCCATCTTAGGATATTTTCAACTTAGGATGAGTATGTGTTTATTGGGACATAACTCCATTGTAAGTAAGTGAAGTAATACCATTATTGAATTTTGCGTGTAAAAATCGTTAAGGTGAGAAATTTTATATTACATTTTTTTAACCACAATTAAAAAATACATTTACATTTTAATTTTTAAGCTTTTTGTGACAGCCTACAATGGCTCACACCTGTAATACTGACACTTTGGGAGACTGAGGTAAGGAGTTCGAGACCAGCCTGGGCAACATAGGGAGACCCTGTCTCTGCAAAAAAGTAAAATATAGTTGGGTGTGGGCTGGGCGAAGTGGCTCATGCCTGTAATCCCAGCACTTTGGGAGGCTGGGGCCGGCAGATCATGAGGTCAGGAGATCAAGACCATCCTGGCTAACACAGTGAAACGCGTCTCTACTAAAAATACAAAAAATTAGCCAGGCATGGTAGCATGCACCTATAATTCCAGCTACTTGGGAGGCTGAGGCAGAAGAATCGCTTCAACCTGGGAGGCGGAGGTTACAGTGAGCTGAGATCATGCCACTGCACTACAGCCTGGGAGACAGTGAGACTCCATCTCAAAAAAAAAAAAAGTTGGGTGTGGGACATTCAGGTCTGTAGTCCCAACTCCTCAGGAGCCTGAGGCAAGAAGTGATCACAGGGTCTAAGAGTTAAAAATTACTGGCTTGAACCCAGTAATTTTTAGTACTTGAGATATTATCAATATAAGAAATAATAATAGATAATAAAAAGCATAAACATATGATAAATTTTGATACACAATTATTAAATGGAAAATAAAATTTCATTAGAAATGCAAAAACTCAAAAACAAACTCTCCAGTCCTTGGTCCCCCATCCCCTGGCAGCCACCATTCTACTTTCTGCCTCTATGAGCTTGACTACTTTAGGGACCTCATAAAAGTTGAATCATACAAGGTTTGTCTTTTGGTGACTGGTTTGTTTCACTTAGCATAATGTCCTCAGGCTCATCCCTGTTGTATTAATAGTATATGATAGAATTTCTTTCCTTTTTTTTTCTTTGAGACAGGGTCTCACTCTGGACTGTCACCCAGGCTGGAGTGCAGTGGCGTGATCACAGCTCACTGCAGCCTTTACCTCCTGGGCCCAAGTGAATCCTCCCTCCTCAGCCTCTTTAGTAGCTGGGACTATGGGCACACACCACCATACCTGGTGACTTTTTCAAATTTTTTGTAGAGGTGGGGGTATCGCTATGTTGCCCAGGCTGGTCTTGAACTCCTGGGCTCAAGCCATCCTCCTGCCTTAGCTCCCCAAAGTGCTGGGATTATAGGCATGAGCCACCTTGCCCGGCCAAAACCCCCTCTTTTTATAGATGAGATACTGCTCCAAGTTGCACAGCTGGTTTGGTCTCCTGAGTCTAGATTCCAGAGGCATTGGTGGAACACTTGATCGATCATGCTGGCTTCAGCCTCTGCATGTTAACAAGCTCTTTTCATTACTTCCCTCCACTTTAGTTTCACTGTCCCACCCCTAAGCTGCTTTGGTGTCTGTGAAGCACAGAGTTTCTGGGTCTGAGCGGATTTAAGTCTCCTGCTCTTCTCCTACAGATACTACGGTGGGACTGAGTTTATCGATGAGCTGGAGACCCTCTGTCAGAAGCGAGCCCTCCAGGCCTATCAGCTGGACCCACAGTGCTGGGGGGTCAACGTCCAGCCCTACTCAGGTAATTGTCTCATCCAGATGGGCTGGTGCAGCCCCTTCATGTGCCTCCTCCAGGGCTCATGTGCACCAAGAGGGGTCCTAAGAAGGACTACCATAAGTTAAAGATAAACCAAGCCGTCCTGGGTACATGCACCCCTCTGCATTGCCCTCCTACTCCCAGCTCTGCACCCTCTCCCAGGCACTGCCCTCTCTCTGAACTTCCCCTCTCAAGGCTGGTGGTGCAGGGGCACCTCCCGGAGCTCAGAGAAGGCATGAAGCCTGTTCCTGCCACTCCTGGGTAAAGGCTGAGTGGCCAAGGTCCTGGATGCCACTTGGTACCTAGGTTAGAAATAATCATGTCTCCTCTGGTCCACTCGTTTCAGGTTCCCCTGCAAACTTCGCTGTGTACACTGCCCTGGTGGAACCCCATGGGCGCATCATGGGCCTGGACCTGCCAGATGGTGGTCACCTGACCCATGGGTTCATGACAGACAAGAAGAAAATCTCTGCCACGTCCATCTTCTTTGAATCTATGCCCTATAAGGTAAGCTCCATAGCTTTCTTTTCCTTGGGAAACCTCTGATGCTTGGCTGTGCCTGTAGGGATGTTTTGTTTATGTGGCACTACAAGAAGTCCCCACCTTGCACCATTTTTTATTTCCCTGCCGTGGGGACTCCTCAGGCTTTTAGGACCTGCTGGGGCAGCTGGGATGGAGAAACAAGGGTCTGAGCTGAGGCCACAGGGAATCCAATGAGGGAGGCAACTACCGAGGAGAGTTCAGATGCGGCAGGCCAGTGGCAACTGCTGGGAACTGCTGGGGCTGTGGGAACAACCCCAGGGAACAGCAGCCAGGTCAGCCGCCACGGCCACAGCTCTGCCCTCACCTGGTGACATCTCTGCTTGGAGCCCCTGGGGGCCCGCAGCAGCACAAGGATGCGGTAGCTACAGGCGTGGCCACGTCTTCAGCTCCAGCCAACACCAGCAGTCCCGCGCCATCCACAGCCACAGTCCTCCTTGGCCATGTTAGGACCAACCCCTGCCTGTGTGTAGTGGCTACAGAGGAGCAGACAGTGGTTTGATTTAGGACTTACAACTTTGGGATAGTGCAAAAGTGGCGTGAGTTCAGCAGCTGAGCTTCAAGCCCCCACACAGCCATTCTGCTTTTCACTTTCAGTACAGTATTCAGTGGATTACATGAGAGAGTCAACACCGTATTATAAACTAAGCTTTGTGTTTGACTATTTTGCCCAGTGTAGGGTACCAAAAGTGTTCTGAGCATGTTTAAGGTAGGCCAGGCTAGGTTGTGATGTTCCATAGGTGAGGTGTATTACATGCATTTTTGTCTTTACAATATTTTCAGCTTAGTGATGAGTTTACCAGGACATAAGCCCATTATGTAAATTGAGGAACACCTGTACAGCTCAGGTGTACACCCCATTGCCACACTGTCACCCCACTGTACATACCTGATACACAGCCAGTGCAGCACCAGAACCAGCACCATCAGAACCAGTGCCAAGGGCTGCCTCTAGGGTGTGCAGGGCCCCAGGCAAATATTTGTTTTGCAGGGGACCCTGTCTAGGTAAACAGTTGGGTCAAAAAATACATGTAAGATGCAGAGGCTCATTCAGGTATGGTGATTTATCTATAAAGATGAAGGATGATGGGGGAGGTAATTTGCTTATTCTTTTTGTGTCCAGTGTTGGGAATTCTTTCTAGTGTCCAGGAACCCTCTTTTCATGTTTTTATTATTAAAGGTGCCAATCCTGCTTAGTTTTATGTTTGTTACCATGAAAAAAGGTAGCAGCACATCTTTCTGCTTGACTGGCATTGCATGGTCTTAGGTGCATGCTGTCCATAGTTCTGTGTATACTCAGCCTTTGTCTCAGTGCTGGTGATTGCACAAGTGCTCTTTTTTGCAGTCGTTTCTTTTCACAGAACACCTAGGTGTTTGCAGTCACAGGTCTCCTCATTGGCCAAGACTGGCCTTGAAGCTAGATTTTGAAAAATGTCACAGTGGTAACAAAATACTTTGTCTTGGCTGGGAAGGGTGGCTCATGCCTGTAATCTCAGCACTCTGGGAGGCTGAGGCAGATGGATCACCTGAGGTCAGGAGTTCAAGACTAGCCTGGCCAACATGGCAAAACCCTGTCTGCTAAAAATTAGCTGGACATAGTGGCACATACCTGTAGTTCCAGCTACTTGGGAGGCTGAGGCAGGAGACTGCTTGAACCCGGGGGGCGGAGGTTGCAGTGAGCCAAGATCGCACCACTGCACTCCAGTCTGGGTGACAGAGACTGTCTCAAAAAAAAAAAGCTCAGCATTTCTTTTGTTTTTTTTTGTTTTGTTTTGGGATGGAGTTTCACTCTGTGACCCAGGCTGGAGTGCAGTGGTGCGATCTCAGCTCACTGCGTCCTCCCCCTCCTGGGTTAGGGCAGTTCTCCTGCCCCAGCCTCCCGGGTGGCTGGGATTACAGATGCCCACCACCACGCCCAGCTAGTTTTTGTATGTTTGGTAGACAAAACATACAAAACCGTGTTGACCAGGCTGGTATTGAACTCCTAACCTCGGATGATCTGCCTGCCTTGGCGTTCCAGAGTGCTGGGATTATGGGTGTGAGCCACCGAGCCCGGCCCAAAGCTCAGCATTTCTAAAGTTATAGGTGCTTGTGTGTGTTTTTCTGTTTAAAAAAAAAACTAGCTTGAAAAAACACTGAAACTAATTTTAATGAAAAGAATCGACCCTCAGAAAGCAAGCAAAAGGTTTCTTGAACTGTTTTAGAAGCACTGGAGAGAAAGAAATTATACTTAAGGAGTTTTCAATATGAATACAGTGTTTAAAAACAGATTAAAGTGGTGTTACTAGTGCCAAAAAAAACTGTCTCAAAAAAAAAAACACTTTGCCTTTGGACTTAGAACATACAAGTGGGTTTCTCTGCTTTCATTATTGAGACTGTGGCAGAGAGAATTTCCTTTTTTCTAGGCCCTTAGCAGATGGCTTGGGCAGCCTCGTGCTCTTTAGGCCAGTGTCCTCCATTCCTGAAGAGTCTATTCTGAGTATTCATAAGCTGGGTCCCAGCCGGCACAGTGGCTCACTCCTGTAATACCAGCACTTTGGGAGGCCCAGCACTTGGGCAGATCATTCAAGGTCAAGAGTTCGAGACCAGCATGGCCAACATGGTGAAACCCCGTCTCTACTAAAAATACAAAAATTAGCTGGGTGTGGTGGCATGTGCCTGTAGTCCCAGCTACTCGGGAGGCTGAGGCAGGAGAAGTACTTGGGAGAATCACCTGAACCTGGGAGGCGGAAGTTGCATGATCCGAGACTGCACCAGTGCACTCCAGCCTGGGTGACAGAGTGAGACTTTGTCTCCAGAAAAAAAAAAGAATCTGGGTCCCGTGCCCAGTTCCCCCCAGCCACCACCTGTCTTTGATGTGCATTGTGCAGACTGCAGTCCTGTTGGTGCAGTGAGGTGACCCACCTCAGGATGGCCGTGCAGAGGTGGGGCCTGGGACCCTGGCTAGCTTGGGCAGCAGGAGGTGCAGCTCACCCGCTGGGGGATGCTTTGAGTCCTGCCCTCAGCGGACAGGAGGAGATAGACCTCATCAGCATCTACCAGCAGCCAGAGGCAGCTCACCTCCACCCCGCCGGGCTGCAGGGTTGGAGGTCAAGGGGTGTACCAGGGCCACTGACCTGCTCACCGCCCTGCCCGCCGCCCTGCCCGCCGCCCTGCTCGCTGCCCTGCTCCACCTTCCCCAGACCACCCGTCTCCACGTTTGGCCCCTGCCCCCTCCACGGCAAGAGCCTTACACAGGGCCAGACGAGAGCAACAGCAACACTAACCTTCTGTTTTGTGTTTTGGGCCCATCCCACGGTGACTAGAGAATTCCTCCCTGTCCCCGGTCCTAAGTGACTGCTGGGGCCTCCTTCCTTATCCTCTGTGCACTGTGCACCCCATCTGCAGTTTATTATAAATGCCTGTGAATTCTTCTAGGAGTTGTTCTGTTGTCTCATTTTCAAGATTAAAAAATGAAAATAATGGCTGGGCGGGGTGGCTCAGGCCTGTAATCCCAGCGCTTTGGGAGGCCAAGACGGGTGGATCACAAGGTCAGGAATTTGAGACCAGCCTGGCCAACATGGTGAAACCCCATCTCTACTGAAATTTTAAAAAATTAGCCAGGCGTGGTGGTGGGCGCTTGTAATCCCAGCTACTCCAGAGGCTGAGGCAAGAGAATCACTTGAACTCAGAAGGCAGAGGTTACAGTGCACTGAGATTGTGCCATTGCACTCCAAGACTCCTCAAAAAAAAAAAAGAAAGGGGGAAAAAAAGAAAAACATTTGAAAACCCATTAAATTAAAAAGGGAGAAACCAGCACAGATTTTTTTTTTGTAATTGTGACTACACAAAAGTTTTTAGAATTATGTCTATTTTTTAAAAATCTCTCTTTTTTTTCCTTTTTGTGGAGAACAGGGTGTTGCTGTATTGCCCAGCTGGGTCTTGAACTCCTGAACTCTAGCTCTCCTCCCGCCTCTGCCTCCCTAAGAGCTAGGATTATAGGCATGATCCACCGTGCCCAGTGAATTATGTCCATTTTTTTACTGGAGTTCAGCTGTTGATATTTCTTGGTTTTTTTCTTCTTTGTTTTTTTCCCAAGTTGGCCACTCCTGGAAGCTGTTGATATGTCATCAGGGTAACAGTTTCTTTGCCAAGTACAGGTGGCTGAGAAAGAACCACACTCTTAATGCAAAACACAGAAAGCAATACCACAAATCATCTTTCAGCTTGACTTTCTAGATGACATCTTGGTTCCCGAAACCTTGTGGGAAGCTTCTGTAGTTGGGTTGGATTGTAAGTGCTTTTCTTTTTTTCTGAGACGGAGTCTCCCTCTGTCACCCAGGCTGGAGTGCAGTGGCGTGATCTTGGTTCACTGCCCCCTCCACCTCCTGGGTTCAAGTGATTCTCCTGCCTCAGCCTCCCAAGTAGCTGGTATCACAGGTGCATGCCACCAAGCCTGGCTAATTTTTTGTATTTTTAGTAGAGATGGGGTTTCACCATGTTAGCCAGGATGGTCTCGATCTCCTGACCTCATGATCTGCCTGCCTTGGCCTTGCAAAGTGCTGGGATTATGTGAGCCATTGTGCCCAGCCTAATTTTGTGTTTTTAATAGAGGCAGGGTTTCACCATGTTGGCCATGCTGGTCTCCAACTACTGACCTCAGGTGATCCACCCCCCTAGGCCTCCCAAAGTGCTGGGATTACAGACATGAGCCACCATGCCTGGCTAACCCATATGTTTTAATAGAAGTTTAATAAAATGAACTTCCTAAGATATGTGTTGCCAAAAAAGAAAAATAAAGCATTTTAAATTTTATGTTGAGATCTACAATCTATCTAGAATTGATTTTTTTTTTTCTGAGACGGAGTCTCGCTCTGCCGCCTTTCTTTTTTTTCTGAGATGGAGTCTTGCTCTGTCGCCCAGGATGGAGTGCAGTGGCGTGATCTCAGTTCACTGCAACCTCTGCCCTCCAGGTTCAAGCAATTCTCCTGTCTCAGCCTCCTGAGTAGCTGGAGTACAGCTGCATGCCACCATGACTAGCTAATTTTTTGTGTTTTTAGTAGAGACAGAGTTTCACTATGTTGGCCAGGCTGATCTCAAATTCTTGACCTCAGGTGATCTACCCACCTCAGCCTCCCAAAGTGCTAGGATTACAGGCTGAACCACTGTGCCCGACCTCTTTTTTTTTTTTTTTTTTTTTTAGCAAATTATATAGCATTATTAGATGCACAGTGATATTGTGATATATATACACAGTGTGGAATTATTGAATCAATTAATATCCCACTACTTAAATATTTATTATTTTTCTTCCTAACTGCAACTGTGTACCCTTTGCTTAGTATGTTTCCATTGTCCACCATCCTCCAGTGACTGGTAACCACATTCTACTCTGCTTCTGTGAGTTTGTTTTATTTATTTTATTATTATTATTATTATTTGAGATGGAGTCTCACTCTGTCACCCAGGCTGGAGTGCAGTGGCGCAATCTCAGCTCACCGTAACCTCTGCCTCCTGGGTTCAAGCGATTCTTCTACCTCAGCCTCTTGAGTAGCTGGGATTACAAGTGCCCAGCTAATTTTTTGTATTTTTTTACTGGTAGAGATGGGGTTTCACCAGCTTGGCCAGGCTGGTCTTGAACTCCTGGACTCAAGTGATTTTCCCACCTTGGCTTCCCAAAGTGCTGAGATTACAGGCGTGAGCCACCGCGTCCCACAGTGTGATCTCACTTCTATGTGAAATCTAAAACAATGGAACTGCTGGGCGCGGTGGCTCACGCCTGTAATTCTAGCACTTTGGGAGGCTGAGGTGGATGAATTACCTGAGGTCAGGAGTTCGAGACCAACCTGGCCAACATGGTAAAACCCCATCTCTATAAAAAATACAAAAATTATCTGAGCATGGTGGCACTGCCTGTGGTCCCAGCTATCCCTGAGTGGGAGAATCACTTGAGCCCGGCAGGTGGAGGTTGCAGTGAGCCGAGATTGTGCCAGTGCACTCCAGCCTGGGCAACAGAGTGAGACTGTCTTAAAAAAGAAGTGAGATCATACAGTATTTGTCTTTCTGAACCTGGCCTATTTCACTTAGCATAAGGTCCTCCAAGTTCATCTGTGTTGCTGCAAATGACAGAATTGCTGTTTTCAGGCTGATTAGTATTACATTGTGTGTGTGTGTGTTTGTATACATATGTGTATGTGTGTGTGTGTGTCACATTTCCTTTGTCCATTCTTCTGTTGATGGACGTGGGTTTATTCTATAACTTGGCTACTATGCAGAGTGCTGCAGTGAACATGGTAGTGCACATGTCTCTTTGACGTACTGATTTCAGGTTCTTAGGATATATATTCAGAAGTGGGATTGCTGAATCTGGAATCGATTTCTTTGTGTTGGTGAGGTGGGCATCCAGATCACATTTTTGTCGAATTGGATGTCCAGTTGACCTAGTGCCATTGATTGAAAAGGAAATCCTCTCCCCACTGCACTGCGGCATCACCATTGGCATGTATCCGATGACCTATGTCATGGGTGTTTCTGCTTCTAGGCTCTCTTCTGTTAAGCCAGATGCTCTGCCCTTCCACGAATGCATGCTGCCTTAATTATTACAATTCGTCAGGCATTTTATGACACAAAATACACAAAGTAGCTGGGCGCGGTGGCTCACAACAGTAATCCCAGCACTTTGGGAGGCCGCGGTGGGCAGATCACAAGGTCAGGAGTTCAGGGCCAGCCTGTCCAACATAGTGAAACCCCATCTGTACTAAAAATACAAAAATTAGCCAGGTGTGGTGGCGCGCGCCTGTAGTCCCAGCTACTTGGGAGGTGAAGGCAGGAGAACCCCGGCGATAGAGGGTCCAATGAGCCGAGGTTGCGCTCCTGCAGTCCAGCCTAGGCGACACAGCGAGACTCCATCTCAAAACAAACAAAAAAAAATACACAAAGCAATGATGTTTTGTGTAGAGGTCTGATATGTCTTTCCTTTTATGGTTTTTGATGCTAATGTTATTTAAATTTCATTCTCTGTCTTCCTTACTTTTATATACTTAACTGTTTTTTCAGTGCTGTATCCAGTGACCTTTCTAAATTTGCTTATTTTAACAGTTTTCCCCTAGCATCTTAATTTTCTAAGTATACTGTGTTGTCTGTGTGTCATGTCAGGTTTAAGATTTCTTCTTTCCTAATTGTTATGCCTTTTGTTTCTTTTTCTTGCCTCATTATACTTGGAATAGAAGTGATATTAGCAGACATTTTGGCCTTGTTCCTGAAGGTAACTGTTTCGGTCTGCATTGTGTGGTCCTCTTGCTTCTGTTTCATTTTGCAAGTGCTTTTTGGTTCCTTCTCAGGGGGTAGTGCCCCAGCAGCAGGGCTCACTAAAACCCTGGGACTCCTCAGGGCCTCCTGGGTCTGCTAGCTGTACTTGGTTGAGCAGGCTGAACACATCAGTATCCTGTCGCACCCTCAAGTCCTCATCTAGGACATCGTTCCTCTTGTCATGGCGGGAGGAAGGAGGCAGGTGCGGCTGGAGGAAGCAGCCTGAACCTGCCTCCCTGACATTCCACAGGTGAACCCAGACACTGGTTACATCAACTATGACCAGCTGGAGGAGAACGCCCGCCTCTTCCACCCGAAGCTGATCATCGCAGGTGACGCGTGGTGTGAAAAGTGACCTTGCTCACCAGTAGCCTGATGCCTCTTACAGAATGAGGATGTAAAGATGTTCCCACCCTGTGGAGCCCACTGCTAGTTTCTGCCCTGAATAACTGAGTTTCTGGGGTCTACATAGATTAGTTTCTTTCAGGATACAGATGTGTGTTGCTGCTTTTTGTGCTATGTGGATTAAGATCTGAGACTGTTCTCAGAGAAGCATCTAGAAATGTTAGGCCCTGACTGGGCTGGCAATAGTAGTCGGAGCCATCTCAACCACCAAGACGTTGAAGAGTCAGACAGAGTAGTTGCTTAACACAGAGATGCTTTTTGAAGGCATTCTCCATTTTTGCTCTGAGATTTTAGGGGAAGAAATCTGGGCTTTCAGATCTGTGTATCTAGGGGCCACTCTGTGAAGCTGACTCTGCTGGCCCATGGACATCTCTGATGCATCTGTGTCACCTTTCCTGTCTCAGGAACCAGCTGCTACTCCCGAAACCTGGACTATGCCCGCCTGCGCAAGATTGCAGATGAGAATGGGGCATATCTCATGGCAGACATGGCACACATCAGCGGGCTGGTGGTGGCTGGCGTGGTGCCCTCCCCATTTGAACACTGCCATGTGGTGACCACCACCACTCATAAGACCCTGCGAGGCTGCCGAGCTGGCATGATCTTCTACAGGAAAGGTGTGCTCCCAAGTGTTGGGTACAGACGTCTACTGTGGTTTACATTTCTCCTGTGGGGGTTCAGATTCAGTTTAGGGAGCTGGGAAAAACTCTAACCCAGGATCCTTTGAAGATTTTAAGATCTCAGTCCCTTAAAGGGTTCCTTAGGAAAGAGGAGTAACAGGCTTTGCAGAAAGGATCCAGAAGGAAGCCTCAGCCACAGCTCCTGCTTCACCTTTATGCATCCAGGTCCTAGGAGCACAGGAAGGGGATCAGCAACCGCCATGTGTTAGGATGGTGCCAGTTGCCAACGTCCTTTTGCTCAACTAATCTTCCCCTCAGGAGGCAGGCATTTGAATGAAAGGATAATGGCTGGCTGGGGGCTACTCGGAGGCCTCACAAGGCTGCATTATTCTGGTGAACTTACAGTGGTCCATCATGCTTCTCAAAGAGAAAGACTCACAGTAGTCCAACTAGAAGACATGGATGTATAAACATGAATATCATTTTAGTGAAGGTTTTCTTTCCATTACCTTATCATTTACCCCTAGGCATTCCCCTTATTTTGAAATTCCCATACCTGGGAAAGCCTGTTAGTGGTCGGGTCATCATTTAGCCTGCGGTGAGAACTGACATGCCAACCTTGCATCAGCAAAGACACCAGCCCTCTGATGACTACATTACTCTTACCCGATGCAGGGTTTCCTTGCCCAGCCCCTGGCTGGAACTAGACACAGCCACATGACCCCACAGCTTCTCAACACCCCGTTGCCTCTCTGCTCCTCTGAGGACCGTTTTTAGCTGTGCTGATGTTTCTGAGGCAGGTAGCCATTCCCACCCGCCCAGGAGACATTTGTTTCATTTGTTTTTTTTCCCCTACTGTGTGTCGATGTGATTCATTTCACCCAGTGCTGAGGGACTCTGGAGCCAGCCCATCAGAGCAAATACTGGCTCTGCTGCACACTCACTGTGTCACCCTGGGCTAGTTGTGCAGCCTCTCTGTGCCTCCTTTCCTCACCAGAGTGGGGACTGTAATAATAGTACCTGTCTCTTTGGACTGCTGTTTTGAGGATTAAATGAATTTATGTAAAGTGATCAGAGCAGTTCTTGGCTCACTAAAAGCTCTAAATTGATGTTAATTGTTCTGATTATTACTGAATAGTAGCTATTATTGATGGTTAACTTTTTCTCAGAAAAGAACCTTATTCTCCATATGTAGCCAGATGAGCATTGTCTCCTTCAATGCAGTCATCTTGGGGACGCTTTAAATTTTATTTTTGGGGACAGGGTCTCACTCTGTCACTCAGGCTACAGTGCAGTAGTACAATCAAAGCCCGCTGCAGCTTCAGCTTCTTGGGCCCAAGCAGTCCTTCCACCTCACCCTCCCATGTAGCTGGGACCACAGGTGTGTGCCACCATGCCTTGCTAATTTTTAAAAATTTTTGTGGACTTGGGGATCTCCCTTTGTTGTTCAGGCTGGTCTCGAACTCCTGGGTTCAAGTGATCCTCTCACCTCTGCTTCCCAAAGTGCTGGGATTACATGGACATTTCTTTTTTCTCTTTTTCCTTTTTTTTTTTTTCTGGAGACAGAGTTTCACTCTTGTCACCCGGGCTGGAGTGCAATGGTGCAATCTTGGCTCACTGCAACCTCTGCCTCCCAGGTTCAAGCCATTCTCCTGCCTCAGCCTCCCAAGTAGCTGGAATTACAGGTGCCCACCACCATGCCCACTTAATTTTTGTATTATTAGTAGAGATGGGGTTTCACTATGTTGCCAGGCTGGTCTTGAACTCCTGACTTCAGCTGATCCACCTGCCTCAGCTTCCCAAAGTGCTGGGATTACAGGCGTGAGCTGCTGCATCTGGCCACATGGACATTTCTTTTTTTTTTTTGAGATGGAATCTCACTCTGTCGCCCAGGCTGGAGTGCAGTGGCACAATCCCGGCTCACTGCAACCTCCACTTGCCAGGTTCAAGCGATTCTCCTGCCTTAGCCTCCCGAGTAGCTGGGACTACAGGTGTGCGCCACCGTGCCCAGCTAATTTTTTGTATTTTTAAGTAGAGTCAGGGTTTCACTGTATTAGCCAGAATGGTCTTGGTCTCCTGACCTTGTGATCTGCCCGCCTCAGCCTCCCAAAGTGCTGGGATTACAGGCGTGAGCCACCATGCCCAGCAGTTCAAGCGATTCTTTTTGCCTCAGCCTCCCAAGTAGCTGGGACTACAGGCATGTGCCACCACGCCCAGCTAATTTTTGTATTTTTAGTAGAGACGGGGTTTCACCATGTTGGCCAGGATGGTCTCGTTCTCTTAAGCTCTCGATCCGCCCACCTCTGCCTCCCAAAGAGCTGGGATTATAGGCATGAGCCACCGCGCCTGGCCTCACATGAACATTTCTTTAAGGAATTATGTCCAGGGCAAATTCTTGGTTACAACGTTAGTGGAGGGAAATTTCTGTCCTTTCATTTTTAAGGTCTTGTTATAGTCGTGTTGTTAAGAAGAGATGCCATCAGAGGAGGCAGGTGGACAGCTGAGGTGTGAAACCAGCGTTCCAGCCAGAGTCATCCGTGATGTCTTCATTTCCAAAGAATAAGGATGCTGGTCTGCCCTCAGGTGGCAAGGGTCCCCTTTGCTCCACTGTGTTACAAACCAGGTCTCCATGCCAGGAATAAAGGCCAGGCCTGTGCTCGATACTTCCCTGGCCAGTCTGGGTTTCAGCCTAAAAAAAAACAGAAGGGCAACCCATACGATCCCATTCTGATGTTTTTCTTCCTCCAGGAGTGCAAAGTGTGGATCCCAAGACTGGCAAAGAGATTCTGTACAACCTGGAGTCTCTCATCAACTCTGCTGTGTTCCCTGGCCTGCAGGGAGGTCCCCACAACCATGCCATTGCTGGTAAAACATCATCTGCTTCTGCTCATCCTGGGGCCCCTAATTCCCATCTCACCTTTCCTCCAAAATCATGTGCCAGGACTTCCATGCTGGGGAAGGAGCTGGAGGACTATCTCTCTCCAGGAGACACTAACAGAAGAATAGGGCATGGTTGAGATTAGCCCAAAGTAGGGACAGGAGGGAATGGCGTCCACTCCAAGCATACAGGCACCCGGAGGCAAAACTGTGGGACGGGCCAGGTTTTGTAAAGTATGCGGAGCCCTCTTAGGGAAGAAATCTGACAGTTAGAAGAGGGCAGAGCACAGGTGAGAGAGATTGGGGTCCAAACCTTACAGGATAAGCCCCTTTGCCCTTGATGGACCTGGCCTGTGGGGGTGGAGGCCCCTGTGTCTGACCCTCACACCCTGCACCAGTGCCACGTCAGTGACTCCTGAGTCAGATCTATGACTGCCCAGCAGGTTCTCATTGACTTGTTCTTTTTTTGTTTGGACAAGTAGCTTAGGACATTTGTGATGACTCAGAGTTGTGCCACTGCATTTGTGGGACAAGGACATTGGTAGAGCTCATTCCTGCTAAGGGGCTCAGGATGAAGGTATAGCTTCTCAGGAGACGCACAAGCACTTCAAGAGAGGAATGTGGGGACAGCAGCAATCGGGAGATATTAGGCATAAGGGGGTGGGAGGAGTTGGAGTCCCAGGTGTGTTTTCATGTTTGCCCGTCACACCTACACACTCGGCACCCACAGCTGTTTCAACTCTGGGATGCAGAGATCATCCCATCCCCAGCTGCTCTGGATGCCCTTTCCGTTTTTTTTTTTTTTTTTTTATGAGACACAGTCTCCGGTCACCAGGCTGGAGTGCAGTGACACGATCTTGGCTCACTGCAACCTCTGCCTCCCGGGTTCAAGCAATTTTCCTGCCTCAGCCTCCCGAGTAGCTGGGACTACAGGCACGCACCATCAGGCCCAGCTAATTTTTGTATATTTTTTAGTAGAAACGGGGTTTCACCATGTTGGCCAGGATGGTCTCGATCTCTTGACCTCATGATCTGCCCTCCTCAGCCTCCCAAAGTGCTGGGATTACAGGCATGAGCCACCGAGCCCGGCCGCCCTTTCCGGTTGTTTTCACAAGTACTGATTGGAGGCTCTGTGGGGACGCAGGCCCAGGGGTTCTCCTTGTCCTCCATTCTCTGTGTCCCTTGAAGCAGCCCTCAGGACTGAACATGAGGTACCAGATGAGTCTGAACGGTGCGGGTAGGACGAAGGCTGCTCTCCTACCAGTGCTCTGATCTGAGAGAGCTACGTAATCTGACATCAGAGCATCAACTCTTAGGGCCGCTAAGTAATCATTTTCACACACCAAGATTAAAAAGGATGTCAAATCTATCTTGCTTAACAGCTTTCCTATGGTAATGCTAGCACAGAACTTCTGTGCTCAGGGAAAGGTTACCTCAACAGCAGTTCCTCAGAGAGAAGCATATTGGCCGGGCGTGGTGGCTCATGCCTATAATCCCAGCACTTTAGGAGGCTGAGGCAGGCAGGTCACTTGAGCCCAGGAGTTCGAGACCAGCCTGGCCAACATGGAGAAACCCGATCTCTACTAAAAATATAAAAAATTAGCCAGGCATAGCTGGGCACTGTGGCTCACGCTTGTAATTCCAGCACTTTGGGAGCCCAAGGCAGGCAGATCACGTGAGGTCAGTTCAAGACCAGCCTGGTCAACATATAGTGAAACTGTCTCTACTAAAAAATCCAAAAATTAGCTGGATGTGGTGATGCATGCCTGTAGTCCCAACTGCTCGAGAAGCTGAGGCAGGAGAATCGCTTGAAACTGGGAAGTGGAGGTTGCAGTGAGCCAAGATTGCACCACTGCACTCCAGCCTGGGCAACAGAGCGAGACTCCATCTCTTAAAAAAAAAAAAAAAAAAAATTGGCCAGGCATGGTGGCTCACGCCTGTAATCCCAGCACTTTGGGAGGTCACAGTGGGCGAATCACCTGAGGTCAGGAGTTCAAGACCAGCCTGGCCAACATGGTGAAACCCTGTCTCTACTAAAAAATACAAAAATTAGCTGGGTGCAGTGACAGGCACCTGTAATCCCAGCTACTTGGGAGGCTGAGGCAGGAGAATTGCCTGAACTCCAGGAGGTGGAGGTTGCAGTGAGCTGAGATTGTGCCACTGCACTCCAGCCTGGGAGACAGGGCAAGATTCTGTCTCAAAAAAAAAAAAAAAAAAAAAATTTAGCCATGTGTAGTAGAACATACCTGTAGCCCCAGCTACTCCAGAGACTGAGATGGGAGAATCATCTGAGCCCAGGAAGTCAAGGCTGCAGTGAACAGTGATCATGCCACTGCACTCCAGCTTGCTCAATGAGAGTGAGACCCTGTCTCAAAAATATAAAAATAAAAAAAGTTTTTGGCTGGGCATAGTGGCTTATGCCTGTAATCCCAGCACTTTGGGAGGCTGAGGCAGGCAGATCACTTGAGGTCAGGAGTTCAAGGCCAGCCTTGCCAATACAGTGAAACCCTGACTCTACTGAAAATACCAAAAAAATTAGCTGGGTTTGGTGGCACATGCCTGTAGTCCCAGCTATCTGGGAGGCTGAGGCAGAAGAATCACTTGAACCTGGGAGATGGAGGTTGCAGTAAGGTGAGATCATGACACTGTATTCCAGCTTGGGGAACAAGAGTGAAACTCCATCTCAAAAAAAACAAAATAAAATAAATAATAAGTTTTTAAAATTGTTTATGTCATTTTGGAAGAAAATGTAATCTACCCCAAAAGCAAGGGGGGCCATTGAAAAGCAAGGAAGCTTGAGGGTAAACAGGAATGTTGTTGGATTCATCTGTCTGTGATTCTGTCCTAGCCTCCTGACCCATTGTCTCTTCCTGTCCAGGGGTTGCTGTGGCCCTGAAGCAAGCTATGACTCTGGAATTTAAAGTTTATCAGCACCAGGTGGTGGCCAACTGCAGGGCTCTGTCTGAGGCACTGACGGAGCTAGGCTACAAAATAGTCACAGGTACAGACACCCTATTCTTGTGGTTGCATTAAGGCTTACTCCAGTTTGTCCACCCGGGATGTGGCCCAGGCACTGCTGCTGGAGCTGCAATGACTGGGGACCATCTTGGGAGGAGGTCAGCCTCACCTCCAGCTGGAAAGCCTCCCTGCCTCAGGCCAGCCAGCTGCCCCTTTGGGTGAGCCGCAGATGATGGGCATAGTGGCTGCCATTGGACTGCATGTCCTCAGAACAGCTTTGCAGGACTACCTGAGGCTGTAGTGGTCACACACCTGGTAGGTGGCAGAACCAGGACTCTGTAGTCTGTGGTGACGCTTTGCACTGTGCTCACTACATGGGGGTACAGCTCTCCCCACTGGGAGTGGGGCCTCCTGGTTTGCCGCATGTTCCAGGGGAGTTGGCTTGCTATATATAGCCATGTTTGCTTGGATCTATACATTCTGGAGCTGATGGGCTGTGAATGAGATGGACTTCCCAGGTCAGGGCCCCACCCTGGGGTGTCATCCACCTCACAGTTTTTGCAGGCTTCCATGGGAAGAAGGCATTTTTTTTTGGCAGGCAGTATACTCGATCCTCCTGAGGAAGGGCAACTATTCCTGGGCCCACAAGGCTGCCGATTGTGCTAACAGTGGTGTGGTCCGGGAATATGGGTCCTGCTGTGTGTTTACCCAAGCGCCCACTCCCTGCACCATGCCCTTTGCCCTTTTTGGGGATTACAGGCCCTCTGGTCTACGGAGTGGGGCTCCCACCCAACCCTGTGTGTGCGGCAGCACCTGGGAAGGCTGGGCCGGCGCCCTCTCCTCAGTGCTGGCCACACCCGCTTCTATGTTTGACCTCACTTTCTGTTCTCCCTTCATCCTCCATGTCTTCAAATAATAAAGCCCAAGAAGTCCTAGTGTGGACTGTGACCTTCGGGGTGCTTTCGCTCAGGAGTCCCCAACCTCCAGGCCACGGACTAGTACTGGTTTGTGGCCTGTTAGGAACCTAGCCACACAGCAGGAAGTGAGCTGGGGGAGAGATCATTGCCGCCTGAGCTTCGCCTCCTGGCAGATCAGCGGCAGCATTCAATTCTCATAGGAGCTGAACCCTGTTGTGAACTGCACATGTGAGGGAGCTAGGTTGGGCCTCTTTTGAGAAACTATCCTTTTTTCCCCCTCTGATAATAACCTGCATCCTTATGAGAATCTAATGCCTGATGATCTGAGGTGGAAGTTTCATCCTAAAACCATCCCCCACCACCATCTGTGGAAAAACTGTCTTCCACGAAACCAGTTCCTGGTGCCCAAAACAGGAACCACTGTGGGTCCTTGTTTCTCTTTTGTTTTTTGAGGCAGAGTCTCGCTTTGTTGCCCAGGCTGGAGTGCAGTGGCTCACTGCAACCTCCACCTTGGGTTCAAGCAATTCTCCTGTGTCAGCCTCCCGAGTATCTGGGATTACAGGCAGGTGCCACCACGCCTGGCTAATTTTTGTATTTTTAGTAGAGAGGGGGTTTTACCATGTTGAACAGCCTGGTCTCGAACTCCTGACTTTGTGATTTGCCCGCCTCGGCCTCCCAAAGTTCTGGACTTACAGGTGTGAGCCACCCCACCTGGCCATGTCCCTGTTTCTCAAACTTGGATGTGCATACCACCTCTGGGGTTGCTGGTGTGATGCAGATTCTGACCAGATCTTGGGTGATGCTGGTCTGGGAGCCACCCTTGGAGTTGTGAGGGTTTAGGCCATAGTCCCTGACACCATGGGCATCTCATGGCATGGGCCTGCCCTCTCCGTGGTGACTTTGTCATTGTCACTCTGCCCTCTGAGGACCTGATGCACACGGCTGAAGCAATAATGCTTGTGAATGCCCCTTTGTGCCTGACAAAGTGAGAAACACTGTATCCAGTATCTGACTTAAACCACATGACAGCCCTGTGAATGATTGTTCTGTTTGTTACAAATGGGTATCTGAGGTTCCACAATGTTGAGCTGCCTGCCTAAAGCCACACTGCAAGTGGGTGGGCACAGCTGTGGGGCTGCAGAGCCAAGCTGGAGCCCTAGCTCACCCTCGTCTTCAAAGGCATCCTGCATACAGCTCAGAGGCAGAGGCCCGAGCACCATCGGCACCGACGGCAATACCCCGGCTTAACGCAGGTTCCAAGTGGTAGAATCCTCCTGTGTGACCTTGGGCCAGGTCCAGAAAACTGTTAGCTTTGCTGTTGTCACCTTAACCATTTTGATCAGCCTCACAGGACTGGTAGAACCCACCACAGGCTAGTACAGTGTCTGGCACCTAATGTGCTCTGTGAGCATGCGCCTTACCCCACCAACACAGTAAATTGAACCACTGCCCAATGCTCATGCTGCCTTCGGGGAGCCTTCAATGTTAGGGAATTGCCCAAGCAACTTGTCAGAGAAAACAAGCCAGGAGCAGCCTGAGGAAGCTGTCTCTTCCCCAGGGGAGTGCCAGGACCCTCTTCTGTATGATCAGTTACGCCTTTCAAAAGTGCTGTGGCTTTCGTTTCACACTCTCAGGCCCAGGCATTTCTCGTGGGTGATAAGAATCCCAGGCCATGTGGTGAGTGTGCTCACCTTCCTGACCTCATCTGCCTTGACCTCCTTCACCCTCACCTCCATTTCTCAGAGATTCCTTCACGGCTTAGAATTAGCCTGCATTTCTATGTGTCCAACTTCGTTTCCAGGTGGCTCTGACAACCATTTGATCCTCGTGGATCTCCGTTCCAAAGGCACAGATGGTGGAAGGGCTGAGAAGGTTCTGGAAGCCTGTTCTATTGCCTGCAACAAGAACACCTGCCCAGGTGAGAATCATCCTTGGCCTTCTCCTTCATTCCACTCCCATCTGTATTTCTTCTGGCCAAAGTTGTAGCTGATGAAGATATTGGCACTAGGAACAGACCTCCGATAAAAACTGGAGTGGGGGCTGGGCAAGGTGCTCACGCCTGTAATCCCAGCACTTTGGGAGGCCAAGGCAGGTGATCACTTGAGGTCAGGAGTTTGAGACCAGTCTGGCCAAAACGGTGAAACCCTCTCTACTAAAAATACAAAAATTGTCCGGCTGTGGTGGCTCATGCCTGTAATCCCAACACTTTGGGAGGCCGAGGCGGGCAGATCACAAGGTGGGTGGATAACGAGGTGAAGAGATCAAGACCATCCTGGCAAAACGGTGAAGCCCCGTCTCTAGTATTTTTTAATTTTTATTTTAAAATTTTTATTATTTTTTAAAATCTCATCTTGAATTGTACTGTCTCTACTAAAAATACAAAAATTAGCTGGGTGTGGTGATGCGTGCCTGTAGTCCCAGCTACTCGGGAGGCTGGGGCAGGAGAATCACTTGAACCCAGGAGGCAGAGGTTGCAATGAGCTGAGATTGCGCCATTGCACTCCAGACTGGTGACAGAGCAAAACTCTGTCTCAAAAAAAGAAAAAAAAATACAAAAATTAACTGAGCAAGGTTGTGCACGCCCATAATCCCGGCTACTCAGGAAGCTGAGGCAGGAGAATTGTGTGAAGACAGGAGGCAGAGGTTGCACTGAGTAGAGACTGCACCACTGCACTCCAGCCTGGGCAACAGAATGAGACTCAGTCTGAAAAAAACAACTGGAGTGGGGGTGGGGACCATACCTTGGCTGTGCCTTTGGGCTTGGGCTTGGCCCTGACCCTGCCAGGGAGCAAAAAGACTGACGTGGAGCCTTTGAAGATGGTACATTAATTAGATGAGGGAGGTGAGGGCCTCTGGAATCCAGAGGCTGCATTTCTCTGTGGGTTGTTAACAAAATATTGATGACACATTTCAGACCCAGACAAATGTTAACCTCATTTTTAGGAGCAAGAGATAGACCACTTTGTGATCTAGTAAATAAGTAAGAGTGGCCAAAATGTGGTTGTGCCCACTTGTGCCTTGGGTTCTACCTTTAGTTTCTGAATCCGTTGTAGTGTCCTTGCTAGAGACAACCAGTATCCTCAGGCCAGTTCTCTTTTGCCCACATGTCCCTTTAAAATGCACCATTGTCACAGTGGTGAGTGTGGCTTAGGGACAGAGCCCCGTTTATCTTGTAGGTGACAGAAGCGCTCTACGGCCCAGTGGACTGCGGCTGGGGACTCCAGCACTGACGTCCCGTGGACTTCTGGAAAAAGACTTCCAAAAAGTAGCCCACTTTATTCACAGAGGTAAGGATAAAATTTTGAAAGTTCCCAAATCTTACTGTGTGTATTTAGTTTCTGATTGTGATGAGTAGCTGAGACCCTGTCACCCAAAGACAATTCTGCACCAAGGCTGAGTGCTGGGGCGGGAGACATCAAAAACCACTTAGGTAAATCACCGTGTCTGAGAGGTTTATAAATTTGGGCTGCCCACGATATCTGTCCAAGGGTGGGTGCATCCAAGTGTAATTTCTGAGGTGAATATTGAGACCTCGTGCCTTGCTGCACTCCCCAGCTGGGGGACATTCTGACAGCTGTGCCTCGGCCCCCAGCCATTGTGCCCCACTCTGGTGTGTAGCGTGGGGTGACCCCGGGGTGACTCACTTGTGTCTTGCGGCACAGGGATAGAGCTGACCCTGCAGATCCAGAGCGACATTGGCGTCAGAGCCACCCTGAAAGAGTTCAAGGAGAGCTTGGCAGGGGATAAGTACAAGGGGGCCACGCAGGCTCTCCGGGAGGAGGTCGAGAGCTTCGCTTCTCTCTTCCCTCTGCCTGGCGTGCCCGACTTCTAAAGCCACTGACCCACTCTGAACCTGCCTGCGCCACAGAGGAAGCTGTCTGCTGGAGGAGCCCCCTTGAGAGATGGATGAGCTGCTCCACAGGGGACCCACTGACTTGACTACTTGTGCCCTTTGAGGGGGTTTCTTTTGGACTTTTTTCAAGTTTTCTGAACAAATCAAAATTTGTTTAAGTCTCATTGTTAGCTAATTCTGGGACAGGTTATTAAAGGATTTAAATTTGAACCTGACCTTCTCAAAGCTGGATGTAATTATTCTATAAAACTAAAATACTGTATAGCCTCGTGGCCATAATCACTTAGACCATGGTGTAGAGGAAAGCTATTAGAAAGAGTCTAGCGTTTTACTCTCCCTGGGCTCTCCTCTTCCTTGCTGCAACAGAGAAGAAATGCCCATGTCCGCAGCTTGGAAACACTGCCACTCTTACTATCTTGTTACCCAGTGGCATGCCAAAGGAGACCTGAATTCGCCTCTGAAGCTTCTGCTATGTACTGTAGATCAGAAGTGTACGTTAGCCAAGTGTACACAAGATGCACCCTGTATGGTGGGAAGGTTTTGCTCTCAGTAGCTCAAAAATATGGTGTAGACTGTTCTCTAGTGGATTAAAAAAAAAAAACGGTGTAGAAATGGTCTTCTCCTCCCTCCATCCTGGTGTGAGAACCAACCAGGCTTTCCTTCTACCAACTCCCTCCCATAATCAGGAAGCCAAATATCACCTTCCCAAAGAAACTTTATTTTCACATAGCTGAAGTGCAAAACATAGATGACCATTTTTAATAAGCACAATCAAATTTTTAACCACAGAATGTCTACAAGAATTATAGCTTTAAAAAATACAACCAATTTTTATATTCCAAAAATATTTGAACTCAAATAAATTAATTTCTTAAAAAGTACACTTCTCATACTATGTGTTTGGCATTGACTCTGGTTGACTCTTGTGCAGCAATACCTGCGAGATGCCATCACACACGTGTCAGTCGCACTCCTGCACCAGCCACTGCAACGACTGCCGCTCACGTGGTGGTGGGGACTCACATTCACAAGACGGACGGGAACATGCAGTAATAAAATAGCTTTTTAAAAAATAACACATGAATTCATCACATAGGACTTTGCTTTTCACTGCAACCCCAAAGGTAGCATTTATCTCAATCCAATCTGTGACTCCAGCTATTTAGTGACAGACAATGCGGGTGAGGCACCCTGTGGTCCTACCTTGTAGGTGGTGGCAGCCCCTGCACTCTGGGGTCTAGCCTGTTGGCATTTGCTTTATTGTAGGTGGAGCAGCTGCTGCAGAATCTGTGAGTTGTGGGTGAAACACCAGTCCCTACATTTCTGCTGCCAAAGTGGTCTTCAATTTAGGGGCCTGACCCCTCCCCAGCTGGAGACAAGCTACCTCCAGGGCTGTATACAGCCTCCACTCCGGGGCGGAGCGGAATAAGCACTCCCAGGAAGCTGGGCCCCTACCAACAGATTAATCAGCTGCAGGGTGCTCATCCCCGTCCTGCCTCCCTTTTCACAGCTTTAACCAAACCTTAATTACACAAGGCCAGACTAGGTCAGGGCTCAAAGGAAAATGGGCTCAGGAAAACTTAGTTTGCCCAGCCTTGTCAGCTGAGATTAGTTTTGTCTTGCTTTCCAGCCAGAAGTAGAAACTTGATGCTTTTTCTTTTTTGCGGGGTTAAAACTGTATCTCCAGTTTTATTATGTTCCATCACAGTACTGGGGCAAAACCAGAAAGCTGGCTGGTTTGCTTCAAAGCACAAACCCAGGCACCGTCTTCTGTGCTTTACCAGGAGGTGGGAAGGTAAAGGAGACTGCCCACCATAGGGGCTGAGCTCCTCCAAAGGCCTTGCACACCTTCTGATAAACCCCCTGGCTGAGACGGTGCTACCGGCTTGCGCAAAGACGGGAAAGCAGCACTAAACGCTGACTCAACGTGCAGCACCGGGTCTGGGCCACAGGGCCTGTTCGGCACTGCGGCAGCAGTCAGCGCACGCAAGACATTCGGTGAGCAGAGGGCTGCTCTCGGCCTCCAACTGCAGCCGCCCTAGCATGTGAGATGAGATCAGTGGGCCTTCCTAGGATTGTGAAGGTAAAGGCCAGATGGGGAATGAAAGGTAAGGTACTGTGGTCTATTTCCACATTCGGGAGCAATGTGTGTGACTTCCAACTGTTGGAGTAAATGATATATGGAAAAGCCACAATTTCTAAAATCCCAAAGGAGTGATGTTCCTGGGGAAACAGGCGTGAGGCTGCAGCTCAGGCCTGATGTGTTCTGTTTGATATAAAAAGCTGTGGCCTGATCTCTAAAGTGGGCTTCTGAAAATCACCAGTCCACAGCTACCTGCCTGGCTAGTTTCTTAACCTAGACTGCTTCAGAAACGGGGAGTGAGATAATGGACTGGAGGAAAAGCTGACACAACTCAGACAACCAGTTTCAGTACCTGGGCCCTCAAAGCAAGAGAGGACTGAGGAAGTAGGGACACTGATGTCATCTATTTTCTGCGAAGTGTTTTTTTTTTTTTTTAATAGAAAAAGAGAGAAAAGGAGAAAGAAACAGCAAAAGAAAGAAAAAGAATGAAAGAGAGAAAGAGGAAGAGAAAGAGGGAGAAAGAATGGGATTCTTGTTTTATTGCCCAGGCTAGAATGCAGTCAAAAATGGGTATTAAAAACCTCTTTTATGCCAATAATTGTGTTTAACAATGGTGACAGGAAGGAATAGGGGATAAAAATAACAAGTAAGCAGCCAACCAATATTTTATTTAAACCTGTGAAATGCTATGCAATTGCTGAGGAGTGATTTACTTCCAATTATGTGGTCACTTTTAAAATAGGTATAATGTGATACTGAGAAAAATGTATGTTTTGTGGATTTGGGGA
>CAUYQU010003945.1:0-26986 GCA_963574635.1 Cheracebus regulus
GAGTTTTAACAACCAATAGCAGTCGAGCTTTAACAACCAATAGCAGGCAAGTAATTCCAACCAATAACAAGCCAAGTCCTAGGTCAAGGCTTGTAACTTACCCAATAGCAGTCTTGCTCTCCCACAACCAATGGAGCTGTTTCACTCCCTATAAAAACCCCTGTCTGAGAGGAGTCTGTGCAACTTCTCTGCCCCTCCCGTCCGGACCGCCGAACCTCACCCGGGAGCCTGAATAAATTTCCTTGCGTTAGATTATTTTGGTGCTGGCATCAGTTTCTTCGTTTTATCCTCGGAAACAAACCTTACAGTAAGAATTTTCAGAGGACATATACACTCAAACCATAGCAGCATACACATGCACATACACATACACACACACACACACACACACACACACACACACACACACACACACATATGAAACCTAATATATTTATATATGAACAACTAGGAAAAGACTGTAATTTTCATGGGAGAGATGCTTGGATGGTTGGTCATTATAGGTCATTTTTTCTCCAGTAAAGTTAATACAGAGTAGTAGTTTAATAAATATTCACCAGTATAGTAATAATTGGCCACAGGGGAAAAAAAAGTAAAGGTAAATCTAGGACTACATATGTAATCGACACAAATATAAAACAGACCAGGATGGAGGAATGTGCAAGGTGATAGAACACAAGATAATAGAAGTGGCTTGCACCTCATCCAATTGTAATGCTGATTTCTGTAAGCCTGATTCGAGTTATTGCTGAAGTTCTCAACAACTTAAAAATATCTAAGATGATGAAATGACACACTTTCTCAGATACTTCTATTGCAGAGATCATAGAAATGAAAACACACAGATCATAGAAATGAATAAACACGCAAAAATACACAGAGTCACAAGACCCTCTTTAGAAGACAGAGGCTTAATTTAACTTAATTAATTTTTATGTATTTATTTTGAGACGGCAGAGTTTCACTCTGCGGTCCAGGATGAATTGCCGTGGTGTGACCATAGCTCATTACAGCCTTGATCTCCTGGTCTCAAGTGATCCTCCTGCTTCAGCCTTCCAAAGTGCTGGAATTACAGGTATGAGCCACCGCATCCAGCCCAGAGGCTTAATTTTACAGGATACTCGATTCACATATTTTGAAACTCATTCTGTTTACATTTTAAAACACAGAGGAAATATGTTATTTTCCTTAAGGAGAAAAACACAACTAATTTTATCTGAGAAGTATTTAATTTAAAACTGTTTTCAATGGAAATTCTACTTTCTTTAATCTGATTTTAAAAAGTTCATATTTAAAATTTAAACAGATGCCACTGTACAGTTTGCACCACTACATGCAGAATTTTGAAAATCAAATTTGTTTAAATTACAGATATTTGCCCAATATTAATTTTTCAGCATTATTTTACTTTTTACTTCCTTACAAATATTAATATAACCATCTACCTTCTCTATAAGCCAATCGATATCAACCATCCACTTTTCGCACGTTTTGTTGAAGTAAAATGTCCTGGAAGTATAGTGTTTGTCAAAGTGTAGAGCTCAATGGATTTTCACACTGAATACACCATGCATCATGCACCACAAATAAAGAAAAAGAATATTAGCAACCCCCCAGAAACTTCCTCATGCTCTTTTGTTATCACTACCTGCTTTAGGGAAATCATATCCTGAAATCAAAAAGCGTGGCACAGATAACTGTGCTTGTCCTTTATGTAGATGGCATTGCGCAGTATGTACTCTTTTGTATTTGGCTTTTTCCATGCAGCATTGTGAGATTCTACATATTGTTACATGTAGTTAGAGATCACTGATTCTCATAGCAATATAATATTCTACTATTAATACATCACAGATTGATGATCTATTTAATAGGCACTTGGGTGTATGATATGAATGTCATTCATAGAGAGTAGATACCAATTTAAGGATATGTTAAAGGGAAATATTTCTGTGTCATAAGTCTGTGTGTGTGTGTGTGCGTGCACGCATGAGTAAGTGTGTGTGTGTATATGTATTCAGCTTTGACCTTTGTGTGTGTGTGTGTGTGTGTGTGTGTATGTATGTATTGAGCTTTGACCTTTGTGTGTATGTTTGTGCATGTGTATATTCAGCTTTGCCCTTCATGTTACCCAGCGTAATGCTTACATGACCTGGGTAAATTTCTACTCTGCTGACAAAAGTTGCCCCTTATCACCATACGAGCTAAGACTGGTGGGATCCAAGATGGCAGCTCCCCTGACCTCTGAAGAACCTCTAGCTTAATTATAATCTCATTTCCACAGCAAATGGCACTCCCACCTGTGCCAAGACAGTTGACAATCACCATGTCACCATGACAACAACCAGAAGAAACGATGACAGGACAAAAACGAAGGTGGCAACTCTAGATCTGAAAAGTTCTCTGCCCATGCCTAGAAAAGATGAATATCCCTCCCTTTGTTTTCATTCCTAGTACCTTTCATAAAGAACTCCCTTATCTATGATTTCTAAGCTTTCATGAGATGAGAAGTTGATTAGTGAATCAAGCTCCCACTTCTCAATCCCATGGCCATTGTATAAAGCCTGCTTTACTTGAGGCTCACTTTTTGTTTTATGTATTAGTTTCACGGCATCAAACAAGGAAAAGCCCCATTTTGGGAGGGACTCGCTTTGTTGGTAACATTGAGCGTTTCCCAGATCACGTCTCTGGGCTTGAGCTCCACACAACTTCAATGCCTGGTAAATTTCTTGAGGGAGAGACTGGTAGTGTGCTTGAAAGCTAGCTCCTCTCCTGCCAAGTTGGGTCTTTGTTTTTAAAGACTACTCAGGATTTCATTTTGATTTTTAGATGTCTTTATATTACCTACCAATCCTCCCTCACTATCTCAGAACCCAGGCAATGTACTGTGGAAAAAGACCATGTCCTTGAAGCCCTTTACTTTCTGATGTGTAATCTACTTCTTCACCACTGCTAAAGGAACTGCTGGTTTGTTTCACTCCAGCTGTCTGGGCCTGGGAAAAACAAAGAATAGGCTGCTGCTCTCAGGGTCAGGAGGAGTTACCTGGTACCTTTAGAATCAATGAGGTTTTTTTTCTTACTAGAGTGTTTGTTATATAATCCTGTAGCTACTGCTTTTTGATGCCTTAAAGGTTTATGTTTTCGTTTTATAATGTAGCCAGCATTTTCTACTTGTATAAAGGAAAAAAGAAGGTGCTGCTTTGACACAAATTAATTCATCCTGTCTGGTCATAGAAGTCCTCATCTGCTTTTTAAGGATGGCTATATTCAAAGGGAAAAACAACAGTATATATGTAAGCTGAAAGGTTGGAGAGAATATGAATGTCCAAAATGAGGATATAAGATTGAGTATACTTTGCTGAAAAAGGAATATAAATAATATTCTTATCATTTTTCTTCCTATGACAAGTCAGTAAGTTGGAATTCTGGATGTGAAGGTGAATGGACACTGAGTGACAACTACCTTTCTGACCTTAAGAAAGTCAAATGCCTTTCCTTGGACTCAAATTTCTTATTGTAAAACAGGATAAATATTTTTTCATGTTTTCTTCATGCAGAGACTGCATGTCAAATCAGGACAAGCCTCTGAAAGCAAATTAGAAGGCAGTCACCTCTCTTAAGACATTATGCCACGATAAGCAGTCATTCACTGACTATGTTAGCTTATTTTAAGTTGATCTTGGGTTTGCACAAATGGATACAGTAAGTCACACTAGATGGATTTGCTGCTGACACACACAGTATATGGTGACTGGGTTCGTGACACAGATCATTGAGAGTTTCAGTCTGTGAGTCTTCACACTCCTTTAAAGATTTTATTGTTATCAGAATTGGTAGACTTTTCAGGATAAAATAATTAACTCTAAGGGGCTGAGAGAGCAAATTTTTGGTGAAAAAAATATTTCTCAACTAAATGTTTACTTAAAAATGTAAGCAAAATGAAATAGAAATCCCAACACAAATAATTATTTTTTGTGTTTTTAAAATAGTGTCTTAGAATTATATAGCCATTATAAGATGAAAATACCTTAGTTTCCTTATGTCAATTGATCTGTATTTTTCTATTATCCTCATTTTATAGAAGGAAATAAGATTATGACATGACCAGAATGTGGCAGCAACAGCCACTCATTCTTCTGGCTGATAATTTAGTTTCACTCCACTTCTAATACATCAAATCTCCATGTTTTAAATCCGTATAAAGGCTAAATATTTGGTAGTTATTGTTTCTAGATGGAAGCAAATATTATAGATGTCAGTAAAATTTTTTGGTATTTGTAAACTGTCATGGGGCTGGTGGGAATGTGTTTATGCTAATGGCAGTGAGGGCAACTAGTAGTCACTGTTACTGCTATAAACTGGTTTTGGCTGGCTTTTTTATTGCACCCTGTTTTGACCAGATCCTGTTCTGATTAGCAAGATTTTGAATGAGATGGAGACCAGTGCTTGAAAAACAAGTCCTGCTGATATCCTAGCTCAGTTCTGCTTACAAATGGCGAATGCTAGCTCTAATCAGGGCCTTGTCACATGACCCCTTCTAGTGCTCTTATTTATTCTTTATTAATTAAAAGTTTGTTTCATTAGCTGTTAGCATCTAAACATTCTTCCATGCTGGTGTGTGTACATATATTTATATATATGTTATATATGTATGCTATATATGTTATATATACACTTTCTATATAAAAGTATTAGTAATTCAGTGTTACAATTATTATATTGTTTCTGTATTAGTATACATCTAATTTGTGTACAACTATGATTATTTAGATTATCCAAAAAGTATTCATTTTTCTTTTCCTTCTCCTATAGACAGAATTTATAATCCTGGCCCATTAATTTCAAGTTTAGGTGAGTAAACTTGCTTTGACCAGTGGTCATTACTCAAGTCCAGGCCTTAAATGTGCTTATACAATTTGAGTTGGCACCAACTGTGCTGGTGATCTAGTATAGAATGAGAATGACTTGAGCAATGGCCCCTTGACCTTTGGTCTAAGTATGAATACACACGGAGGTGACCCAACCCCAACCTCCAGTCTGAGCAGTACTGCTCAGCTGAATTCACCCTAGAGAAACCAAACCATTATTGACCCACAGATTCATGGGACTACAGAAGCATGTTTTCACAGGCCCCAGAGTGTAGAATGGTTTTTTTAATGCAGCATTATTATTTTAATATCCAATTAATATAATAACTAAACCTGCATATTATTTTTGTTACTGTCCACAAATGCCATTTTTTCCCTGTTAACACAATTGCCCCACTTGATTAATTAAACAAACATTAGAAATGTATGATGCAGGCTCATATGTATGAAAAACAAGACAACAGGAATATTGTTGCCATTTTTATAGCCACTTTTTGTATTTACCAAATTAGGAATAAGGATGTGCAATCTTCCCAATAAGAAGCTATGTTGGTGTGCCAGCTGGCTCAGGGCCATGATTTAAGGGAATAGTAATGAATGAGGCAGAAGTAAATGGCCACCATCTGGGTAAAGCTCAAATGAGCTTGTTTGGACAAGGCTCCAGGGTCAAGTAAATGAAACGGACTTTAATTTCAAGGTGCAGCTGTGAGGGAATAAGTTCCCCCTCACCCCCGCTCCTGTAAGCCATTGCAGGTGTGGAAAGTCAGCAATATGTTTTCAAAGAGGGTGGGTTGAAGTTATGTCTTGAAGGCACTGGCAGTTGTCATGTCTGAAGAGCCGTGTGAAGTGGCCCCTCAGTAAGCATCAGGAAATGGGAAAGTGTTATTAGAGCTTATCTGAGCCAAAAGAATCAGCATGGGGGTTACACTACAAAAGGGATGTTTCTGCAGGGCTTATTATAACATACTGATTCTTTTCCCCCACAACCTAGATGACTAAGAATGATATTTCACTAAAACACCTGGATTGCTAGGGTTTTGTTGCTAAGTACTTAAATTGGTAGAGAAAACAAGCTAAACATCAGGATCATGGTGATTAATGTTTCCCTCTTGGGCAGTTGAGCTCCATGCATTCTGCAACACCTTGGTTTTGCTAGAATGCATTGAATGATTTTAAAAAGGAGGCAGACACTGGATTTAAGAAAAAATAAATAAAAAATCTGTGGGCTAATTAAGTCCATTCAATCTTGTGCTGGGGCTCATATTTGGAGTATTTTACATGGAAATTTTTGACTCTGTCCTGTTGTGTGGTCTATCCAGTGTAACAATCTGTGTAACAGTGATTAGATTGCTCAGAATAATAATTAATGGCCTAAAAGAAAACATCTGTGTCCCCTAAAATGCCTATGCATATACAGTATAGTGGCTGACTGGATGGCATTTAACAGTATGAATAATAAATTAAGTGGTCAATAAATGCCAGATATTAATAATATAATTTATCATATCTAAAATTTCAAGAAATTATTCATAAAACTTGATAATATAGAAAAAGACATTGGGAAATATGAGGTGGCTTCTGGTGAGGGTGGGTGGATGTTAGGACAAAATTGCCACATTGAGGTCCTTGAGTAGGAGTAGCTAGGGAGCTGCCAGGTGAGGTCTTAACATTGGTAGAAGCCAACCGGGCACAGAGGCTCACGTCTGTAAACTCAGCACTTTGAGAGATTGAGGTGGGCAGGTTACCTGAGTTTAGGAGTTCAAGACCAGCCTGGCCAACATGGTGAAACCTCATCTCTACTAAGAATACAATAATTAGATGGGCATAGTGGCAGGTGCCTATAGTCCCAGGTACTCAGCAGGATGAGGCATGAGAATTGCTTGAACTCATGAAGTGGAGGTTGCAGTGAGCTGAGATTGTGCCACTGCACTCCAGCCTGGGCAATATAACTAGACTCTGTCTCCAAAAAAATTTTAAAAATTAAAATAAATAAAATTAGTAGAAGCCAGGACAAATTCTGAGTAGATGATTTACATAAACCAGACAACATTAAGTCATAAACTTTTCCAATAGCTCTAGGCATGCCTTTATTTTTTATTTTAATCTTTATTATTACTTTTTTTTTTTGAGATGGAGTCTCACTCTGTTGCCCAGACTGGAGTACAGTGGCGTGATCTTAGTTCACTGCAGCCTCTGCCTCCGGGGTTCAAACAATTCTCCTGCCTCCACCACCCAAGTAGCAGGAACTACAGGTGTGCACTGCCACACCTGGCTAATTTTTGTATTTTCAGTAGAGATGGAGTTTCACCATGTTGGCCAGGATGTTCTCAATCTCCTGACCTTGTGATCCACACACCTTGGCCTCCCAAAATGCTGGAATTACAGGTGTGAGCCACTACACCTGGCCATGCCTTTATGAGCCTTTCTCACTGTTCTTGTGGCCCCTTCTACCTCCTTCAGAACATCTTGGTGTTGTGTTAGAATGTTGTTTAATCACTGAAATGAGACCTCCTAGAGGGCAGGACTGTTTTACTCTCCTATGCCTTTTCAATGATTAGTACAATGCCTTGCTATGTAATAGATGTTCACTACATGTTTGTGGATTTGAAGGGAAAGAAACATATTGGTACTTAGCAGAATGAAACAGGACTGATATAGCCTTTACATTAGAAAAAAATAGGGCAGCTAATGTGAGTATGGATAGAGAATAAGAAGTCCATGTTAGTTATTGGTATCTGTGTAAATCAGTTTATGCTTCTGTGGAAAAATTCTCAATGTATAGTAAGATACATGAAAATATGCAGATCCATTAGGCTAGTCATATTGCTTGAGCTTAGTCTATGGAAGTCATCCATAAAAGAAAATGTTTGTGCAAAGACATATACACAGAATACACTTTCTAAAATAAAAACAATATTAAGTTGCAGTGATATTTGTATCTTCTTGGATATGAAGCATTGAAAGTAAGTTGTGAAAAATGGCAAAATATGAGAAATATTTGTGTTATAGTATTAAAGGACAAAACTATAAGTAAAATTGTATGCATGCAACATTTTCAATTATGTAAAATTGTAAAATAAATACACAATAGACTGAGAGAACTATGTTACAGGTAAAATAATTGTGTGATAAATTATTTTGTTGGTGAAATGCTTATTATGTTTTCTAAATTTTATGTAACTACAATTTCACTCTGATAAAAATAGGCAAATATAAACTTATTTAAAATGTATCTAGAATTTTCTATATAATACAAAGAACTCTGCTAACTCTGTAGCATATCTGCTGTAAATTAGCTTGTAATAAGAAATGTAGACATATCAAAATATATTATTGAAGAAATACATTCTGGAAATCTACACAGATGCAGCTAACGGTGGAGAGCATGTATTGTGCATGTACACGGAAGGGTAGGGGTAGATAGCACAAAATCCTCAAAAAGATGGCAAATGAATTGAGTCTAAAAAAAAAGATTTGTCCTAGGCAGATGAAAGATTATATCCAAGACTGAGGAACTAAGCTTTGGAAAGAAAAATATAATAATAAATTTAAGTAGAGAATGGAAGCTGTTATGGCAAAGGTGAGTCAATGGGAATCTTAGCTGTGGAGTTAAAGAAAATGGGAAGTCAGTGAAGTACTTTGAGAAGAGGAATAAATAAAACATATTTAAATTTTAAAGAAAGGGAAAAAAAGAGAGATGAGCACATTTACAAGAGGAAGAGACGCTCTACCAGATACACGCATCTTCTATGCGATATCAATTAGCAATCTTGATATATGGTCTTAACCAGGGCCATTGTCAACATTAGTCCAGTGAAAAGGGGAAAATGTCAAATTCTGTGATGAAAATGTGGTCCTTTTTCTGAGTGAGGTTAGTTCATATGAGCTGACAATCCATCACTCTGCATCCATTTTAGAAATGACTGGAAATTATTCTACTGGGAGAAGCTTGGATGAAGAATTGGTTTTGGGATGCTGGTGCCTGCCCCTTACAACCAGGCATTCCTTTTCAAATCCTGGTTGCCATAACAACCAGACAGCACTTTTGGTCTCAAACACAACATACTTCTTTATGGTGATGATTATTATTAGTCAGTTTGCACTCCACGCAGAAATCTGATGTACTTTCCCTGAGGAGACTCACCATATGACATGCAAAATGTCAGAGAGAGAATAATACAAACTAGAAGTTTGGAAGTGCTATGAAATAAAACGTGTATGGGAAAAATGTACCTTGTGAGCTCTTTATTATTTTTAAATGAAAAGTTGTCAGATTATTCAGTTCAAAGTGTAATGTTAACTGTGTCATGCCTGTGAGCTACATAATAGTTATTGTGAAGGCTGTGCCTGTAGATGTTCTATTATGGAGTGTTTGATACAATGTGACACCTGAGAGGTTTGAAGGTACATGAATTTTTGACATTATGCCTTAGAACTATTGATGGAAGCTGAAAATACATAAAGAATGAGGTGTTTTCTCAAGTATACCAGTCATAATAAGATATATGCCTAGTTTCCTTTACAAAGTTTAAGAATGGGAGAAAAGCAATTTCACTCCCAGAATACAAGTGATCACACTGATTATGAATGAGGTGTCCAGCTCCAAATGTACTGCTTCTCAAAAGTAGAGTTTAAGCAGTTTCCTTCCCAGTCAAACTTAGCCAAATCATTGTTTTAACCTTTAATGAAGTTTGACCTTCAGGCCAAATCAGAAGAAGAAAACTTTTTTGAATCTTTTGTGTGGAAAAAAAATTGCATCTGCTGTCCAGGCTAACTATTTCTTTGCAGCATGTTTATCAGTAATATGCCCCTGCCCAGCAAAATTGTGTCCTTGAACCAGGGATATAAAATGATACTATTAAGGGAGCCAAGCCAAGTCTGGTCAAAGAAAGCCATTTATTTTCACTGACCCAGCTGGTCAAGTGAATTTAAGTTCAGCAGCTTGGCTCACTTGAGAATCAAGCACTGCCATCATGCCTGTAATTACAGCATGAAAGTGATTTCCAGGAATGAACAGTGCAAAGGAAACAGACTTTCCCTGGCAACACTATACTTGAGTTGAGTGTAGGAAAGGTGAAAAGGAAGCATATATTGTTATGTGATTCATCAAATAAAAGCAACTTCCATTTGTATCAATCAGTTTTTTAATATATAACAAACCACCCCAAACATAGTGAATTAACACAATAAACATTAATTATTTGCTTGGAATTCTGTGAATTGGCTGGGCAGTTCTAGCCTGGGCCAGTTCATCTAGGGGCAGACAGTTCAGGATGGCTGGGTTTAAATATATGGGATGTCAGCTGGGACTATTGGGCAAGCTAAGATAAATGGGGCCTTTCTTCATGTGGTTTCTCATCTTCCAGTAGGCTAGCCGGAGCTTCTTCACAGGATTGTTGAAGAGTTCTCAGCATCAAGATTGGGCAAGCTGCAATGCAGAGCAATTTTCAACTTCTCCTTCATGTCACGTTTACTATGTTATAACGGTAGAAGTAAGTCATGTTGCCAAGTCAAAATTCAAATGATGGAGAAATAATCTCTTGATGAGAGGTGCAGCAAAGAATTTTGTGGATTTCTTTTCCAACATACTACAGCATTCTTACTGTAATTAGGGATTACCAAATTGCTACTGTGCTTTAGCATATTTTAGTTGGGATTCTTTTTTCCCTTTAAATAATGTTTCCAAATGCATTTAAAGGTAAAAACAGTATCAGCAAATTTACCAAAGTTAAACACATAGTTATTATTGCTTCTATAAGATCTCAATTGCATGCTTTGTAAATTAAGCAACGAAATAAGTAGAATTAGCTGAGTTTATCCTGATTTTTAGTTTGTCTCATTTTTCTTTATAACACAAAATAATTCTATGATCTGGCTTATTTTCATCACAGTGGCCAACTAGTTTGGCAGAATGCGAAAATACCTCTGTATCTCTGAGGCACAAGTACAGAACATTTTCTTACCCTAATTTGAGGCTATCAATAAATATTTAGTATTATTTTTATTGACTTACTGTATTTATGAGAGCTGTAAGAGTATGTATTTGAAAGATATTGAATTAGAACAAAATCTTGTCACCTAGTGTTAAAGTCACCTATTCTACATAAAAAAATTACTCCAAACCTAGTGGGTTAAAACAACCATCATTTATTATCATTCGCTGTTTTGGTAAGTCAGGATTAGAAATGACTCAGCTGAAAGGTTGTGGTTGACAGCCTTTGATGAATTTCTGTTCAGAATGTGGCTGGGGCTAAGGTCATTTCAAAGATTTCTTATCTCACATATCTGTAACCTCAGTTGGGAGACACCAGCAGGTAGGTCCTGGAACAATGGGGGCCCTTTGACATCTCTACCTCTATTGGTTTCTCCATAGGTTTTCTCCAACATGGCATCTTTAGGGTGATTGGATTTCTTACATGGAAGTTCAGGGTTTCTAAGTAACGTGTCCCAATAGGGAGATGGATGGAAAGTGCATCTTCTAATCTATCCTTGAAATTGCCACAGCTTAACTTCATGTTTATTCTATTAATCAAGCCAGTCACAAAAGTCCAACCAAATTCAAGGGGAGGGATGTGGACTCCAGTTCTTGATGGAAAAGTGGCAAAGTTCTATAAAAGACATGTAGAACTAAAATTGGTTAATTTTAGAAAACTACACTGCACTCTAACACATATAGGGAAACTTTAAATGTTGCAATACGGACCATTACTTTTCATAAACACATATATCACTGTTCCTTGAATATTTCAAGATCATAAACTTTGGTGGTTTTTGGTTCAACCAAAAGCAGAGCCTGAGAAAGGGGTTGAGTACAGGTATCTTATTTGGGAAATAATTCATGAGAAAGGTACTGGAGTGAAAAGGGGAAAAAGAGAAAACCAAAACAAGGATGCATATTATAGTAAGCCACTGCTGTAGATGACTAGAACTTTCAGCCTTTCCAGAACATTCTGAGAAGACGTATGCACACTGTCTCAGAGCTATGCATCTAGAGCAATAAAGGGTGGAACATGTATCAACTGACATTAGTTAAATTGGCTCTCAGGATCATTAATTCTCTTGCATTTTCTGCTTGCTTATGTATGAATGCCCCAAGTATCCCAAAAAGGGCATTCAAGAAACATCCAAGTAGAAAGTAAGCAATGTATGACATAAGTTCATGGTGAAGAGCTGTGGGTTGTTTTCAAGCTAGACTGATAAAAGACTGTTCAGAACTGGTCAGTGCAGCAGTGGCTAGAAAAAGAGGTAAGGCTGGGATAATTTGTACTTGGTAAGTATACATTCATTCAAGCCAAAGAGAATCAAATAGTGAGCACTTACTGTGTTCTGGCTACAGTTTTGAGCACTAGATACAGGGATGAAAATCACACAAAAATACAAAAATAGACCCTTTGTACATACTAGTGTGGTAAAGTTCTAAGTAAACAGATAGTCACAGCACAACAAAATAAGAGCTAAGGCAGAAGAATACATTGTGCTACTGGGGCAAGGAGAACTGAAAAACAAGTGTGCCAAAAAAAGAGCAGCTTTGACTAGAAAAGCCTTTTTATAGGACAGGTAGTTGACTAAATCTTCTACAAAGAGAAGTATTTTTTGGGAAATGGAAATGGAAGAAGGTATTCTAAACATACAGTAAAACAGTAAAAATGTTATAAAAGTTATATGTGAAAAAAGTTAATTTCATTAATAAACCTCAGGACACAATCTTTATATATGAGTAAATCGAACTTCAATGAAATTAGTCATTTGGCTGGAGTCACATCACTTTTTAGTTGACAATTCAGACAAAAACTTAGAAATCTTCTCCTCATTCAATTTTCCTTTTCTATTTTGTTAGACTTATACCATATTTATTTTTAATTATTTATTAAAAAACAAATATTCTAGTCCATGGCCCCTCTTTTTATGTCTTTTGGTGCTGTTTACTAAGAAGAATCAATCTAGTTTGCTTTGAGTTTCTTTTTATTGGAGGAATTATAAAATCTAATCAGGAATTTACAGTGAAACTTTTTTACAGTGATCTCTCATTATAAAATTGATTCCCCCTAGGCAGAGGGAGCACAAAGTTCAATTTTTATTTTAGGCAGTTAATATAAAACATGCTTTTAAATCCCTGGATAAAATAGCAGACTTAGACAACTCAGAATTGACGGGTCTGACAGATGAGTTGGGATATGCCAAAAGAGACCTGGTAGAGATCCAGGGCTGGGGAATAGCAATTGACACCTAAGGAAAAAGGTGTGAATAGGGTGAAATTGGACTCTGCTTCTGCCGGCAGTCAACACTTTAGGAAGCCATTGAGGATAGTTTTCACAGGATTGCTCAAGTGTCTTAAGCAAATATGTCAGAGAAAGCACACTTGTTAAGGTTTAAGAATGGATTTTCACATTATCTGATATAGTTCAGTAATTTTCCAGAGAGACAGCGTCTGCTAGGTCAAATATGTGATTTCTCTAACCATTCTGTCTTTCTCCTTTTCTGGGTTAATGAATAGCTCACCTTTATAAAGGGCTCTGGAATGCACTAGGGACAGATCTTTTTTGAGCTACAATGCTGGAAAATCACTTCAAGTCATTAAGGTCATTGTAGCCACAGTGAAAGTCCAGATGAATTGGCCATTTTTCTTGGAGTTAGGTATAAGGGAGAGTTTTCGGCAACTGCAATTTTTTTTAAAACATTTCTATTTTGTTTTTAAAAACATTTAGTTATATAGTTTTGGATAAGGAATGATTGTTCTGAGAAGGGAAGGGCCGCATTCAGGTACTAGGAAAACAAAGAGAATATGGTGATGATGGAATCTATAAAACAAAGGAAGAAAAGGGGAGCAAAAAAAGAGGGAAGATATATCAGTAAATTTAAAAGAGCATTCATTGTAATTTGAAACACATAAGTATAACTGAGAGTTACTACTTTTCAGGGGAACTAGTGGAGAGAAAATTTTCTGTGCAGTAGAACAGGAACAAAAGGGGCGGAATAAACTTAAGCTTGTCTATTCTGGGTCTCTTTGGTAGAATTTGCTTCCTGTCGCACTGGAGGCAACCTAGTATCATGTCAGCCTTCTCAGTCCTCAAAACCACAAACAAACTCCACGCTAAAGACTGGAAACATGCTCAGCTCTGAGTAGTTAAACATATATTCACAGCAGCTCCTGTGTCAACAAATATGTATTGAATGACTGTTACATCTTCCAGGCATTTTGCTTGAGACTCAAGTTAGAGAAACAATGAGGGTGATATAGTCCCTACTTGCTTAAGTAACCACTTGCTTAAGTAACTGCTTCTTAGAAACAGTATACATTTTTCCATTCGAGATGGTAAATATTATGATAAAAGTAACCAAAATTTCCAGAGGTATTTAGAGAAAGGAAGATCAGAGAGTATCTCACATTGATGGTGAGTTATGGGCTGAGTCTTAACGTTTCTGTTTAATTTGCCAAGATAAATAAAGTTAGGAAGGGCATCCTAGGGAGAGGGAAGAGCTAATGTTTGGAGCCAGGAAGGAGAGTGGTGTACACGGCGTTCTGTAAGTACTCCAGCACTTTAAAACTTTAAAATATAAGGTAGGAGGTAGCTGGAGGTAGGATGCCAAGGAGGCGGGCAACTTGCCAGTCATGCCAAAATACATCAATTTTAGAATTTTATTCTGTAAATGTTGAGTATCCAGGTATTGCATTTTGATACGTGGATTCAGGATCTTCATGCCTGGAGGTGGAAGGAGCAATTTGAAATCTACTATAAGGATCCAAGCAAACAACTGGAATCAGAAATAAGGTAGTAAAGGTGAATGGATTTGAGGAATATTTAACACGAAAACTTATCAGTCAGATGTAGTGGGTGAAGTTCTATGATGAATGAGGGACAGTTGAGCACCCAGGACAATAGTTGTATCCAGGAGATTAAATGAACACCAGAGTCTGCAGCGCTGGCAAAGCATTATAGCCAGACTCAAGGATGCAGGCACAAGCTGCGTGAAGCACAAAACCAGAGACCCAGCAGGTGTAATGGTTTCCAGAAAGGTTATGTGGCAACAGCTAAAAGCGTAACTAAAAGATGTATTTGTCAGAGAGTGCCTGCATGAAAAGATGGCAACTCAGGGCTAGCCAGCTTGCCCTAATCCCTCAAGGCCATCCTCAGTCCCATCCAGACCCAATTCTATATCCAGTCACTCATAGCTGTTGGAAAGAATAAAACAAAATGGATCCAGAAAACCCGAAACTCATACTTTAGTTAGAATACTTTTGACCTATAACATTATGGATTTTGTTTGTAACAGATATGTTCTGCTACCATTAGAGCAGTATAACAGTCGTGAATCCAGAAAAGGGAGCCACGACTAAGTTATGAAAACATATCTCCTTTCCTTTTCCTACTTAAATAAATAATAGGCAAGCTATTCACTCTTCTCCAAGTTGAGGGTCCAAAGAAAAAAAATGAATGACAAGGGGAAACTTTAATACCTGCTTTCTGATGGAAAGGGAGCTTTAGATAGAGACTATTTCCAGGTAAGTAAAATTTAAAAACACTTAGTTTTATAATTGTTATGTTTTATATTTTTACATTTTATATACCTGAGTGTCTTCTGTAGAGTCCATAAAAGGTATTTCAGATAATTGAGTAGGAAATCCAATAGTGAATTACCAATGTTTCTATACGCTGGGCTACACATTACCAGGAGGGAGAAAAGGATCCAGGTGTACTCGCTATGTGTTTCAGGTCTGGCTACCTCCAGCATCTGAGTTATTCTGACCCCCACAATCAGAATCAATAAGGGTTGGTTGCTACAGTACAGTTTGCCAGGCCCCAACCCATAGCTAATGAATCAGAATTTCTGATTCTGCTTTTTTTCTGAATCTCTGAATTTCAGAGATTCCTGCTTTTTAACTAGCTTCTCTTGTGTGTCTGAAGCTCATCGCAATTTAAAGTCATTGAAAGTGCTCTTAGCACACCCAAAACATTACCTACAGGCATCACTTAAAACCCACTGGGCACTTGAAGTTGAATCAAAGAATTGCTCCAGGCAGTTCTTTCTTCATCTACACAAATATTCTCATGAATCATCTCTCCTTCCTCCCTGGACAAATCCCCTTATTCTCCCTTTCTTCCCTGGTCTAAGTTTTAATTTGATAATGAGACTTTTTCTGCCTGCCTTCCTTCTCATCTGGCACCCCCTGTCCCTTAGTCCTGGGACAGCTCCAGGAACCAAAGGCAAGCCATGCTGAGATCCTGTCAGAGCACTGCCCCAACCCTGCCTACACAACTCCAGCATGCCTCCTCCTTGGCTTTGCAAATCAAAAGAAGAGAGATTTTCCTTTAATCTGACACTTTTATAACATGACTGAGCATTGAAACACTCAGAGAGAATGCAATCACAATTACTGTGGAAGTAACATATGAATAAGTGGTAGTATTTGGCTTCTAGTCCTGAGACTGGGAAAGAGAATACATGACCAGCCACATAACCTTAGGCAGCTTAGGTTCTCAGGTACTTGTTTTAGTCATCTTTAAAGATGGATTAAAGCAGGATTTCTTTAAAGATGGGTTAAAGTGTTTACAAACATTGACCGTATTCACATTTGGGGCCAGATAATTCATTGTAATTGGGATGAGGTCTGTCCTGTTCATTGTAAGATATGACAACCAAAAATGTCTCCAGGCATTGTCTGACGTCCCCTGGGTGGGGAGTAAAATTTCCCACAGTGGAGAATCTCTGGATTAAAGATTCACACTCCACAGGATTCTTGAGATATTGAGTGAGATATTAATGAAAATCCTATTAAATTCTAATGAACTACATAAACTAAGGGGTTATTTTTAAAAAGTACAATACAAAGTGTTTATGTATTTGATGTACTTAAATCTAGCATTAACATGGTTCAAGCTATCACCTAATCTTCACAGGACATGAGTGATAATGATATGATACTTTTAAAGATGCACATCAAAGAGTTACACAAACTTGATTTTAAGCACACTCTGACCTTGGTTAATGTTCCAGACAGAGAAAGCAAACCAAAGACTGCTCTGCCTTGAGAAATACTCCTACCATTCATCTGAGCTGGATGCATTTTATCTAACACTTTGTGCCTTTACAAATGTGCACCCTTCAACATCATTCACTAATCAGTTTTTATGTTTCAACAATTGGAACAGTTTTTAAATGAACAATCCCTCTGAACTTATTGGCATTTCTGTAATATTACTCAGTAAAAAAATGTGGGAAGTCCACAGTTTTAAACTTGCCATTTTCATTTTAAAATATTTCAGTTAAAATAGCTAAGCAAACAGAATAAAAACAAAACCTTATAAGGAGTTTTCTTCAAGGGAGAGAATCATATTTTAGTTTCCTTCCTTCCTTTTGGATTTATAAATTGCTCTTCCTTCTGAAAAGCATGAACGTTTTGATTTTCCCTTTTTCTGCTCTCTCCTCCCCCACTGTCCTTCTCTCCTTTCTCCACTCCCTAAACATCCCCCCAACACACACACACACACGCGCGCGCGCGCACACACACACACACACACACACACACACACTAATTCACTAATTTTTTTGACCAGTTCCCAGACAATCAATATACACATAATGGCACTTACTTCGTTTCTAATTCTGGTGACAGTGTGGTTCAGTACAACATCCATAGCCCTTAGTCCTTGTAGCCATGAACCCATGCTCACGGTCCTACTTTGCTATTGCCAACTGTGTGCTGGGGGGAAGTTACCATGTGACATCTTAGTTTCCTCATCTGTAACATGTAGACTGCAGTGACTTTTTACAAATCCAGTTGTGAGTGCTGAATGAAAAGAACAATAGTTACATTGGGAAAAACATATTCAATATTTTAAAAGACTTATCTTTTTCCCTTTCTTATTCATTTTTTTTTCTTCGGTCCCTGAAGTTTGGTAGAGTGAATAGCTTGCCTATTATTTCCTTAGGTAGGTGAGGAGATAACTTTTCATCACCTAGCTATGGCTCTTCTTTCTTGATTCACAAGAGTTATACTGCTCTAATGGTAGGAGAAAATGTTCATTACAAGCAAAATCCATAATGTTACGAATTGGAATTTCTGCTGAGGAAAATTATTTCTTCAGGTAGGTGAGGAGGTACCTTGCTATAATTTAGCTGTAGCTTTCTTTATCAGATTCGCAAGAGTTATACTGCTCTAATGGTAGGGGAAAATATCCATTACAAATAAAATCCATAATGTTATGGATTGGAATTTTCCCTGGGGAAAATGATTTCAATTCATGCTTAGGTCAGCAATACTTATATTTAGTCTGATATCCCTAGCAGCAGAGCTTGAGCCAGAGGCTTCTATAAGAGTACTTTGCTAGGAAGTAAGATCCCATAGACCAGAAATGAGAGATTGCTGGAAAGAGGAAAAAACAATTCAATAGTTGTAAGTACTGGGTGGTGACATGGGAAATTCATTTCAGGACCATCCTTTTTTGGTGGGCAAGGGTGAGAACTCTTTTCCCACGTTAGTAGACATTTTCCTCCATGGTACTATAACTTTTCCACATTCTGGCTTATTTGCACATATGTGCACACCAAAGAAGTTCCTTAGGCATTCCTTACTGCAGGGACAACAGACATGTCTGGGAGCCAGCAAACATCTGCATGAAGCTGGTGAAAGACCAAAGAACTGCCTACTTCAGTGGCAGTTAAATTAGAAGTGAGTACAAGATCTTATGAGGCTACACGCAATGGCCTGTAATTCCAACACTCTACGAAAATGAAGTGAGAGGATGGCTTGATCTCAGGAGTTCGAGACCAGCCAGGGCAACATGGTGAAACTCTGTCTCTACAAAATACACAAAAATTAGCCTGTTGTTCCAGCTACTCAGGAGGCTGAGGTGGGAGAATCACTTGAGCCAATGAAGTCAAGGCTGCAGTGAGCCATGATTGCACCATTGCACTCCAGCCTGGGCAACAGAATGAGACCTTGTCTCAAGGAATAAAGAATGAAAGAAGATCTTACAATGAACACGTTTGTGTGTTCAGTATAGTGTAGATAGTGTGTGTGTGTGTCAACATTTATTCATCTTTATATTAGTGTAGTCCAAAGATGATTGCTAAGGTGTATCATATGCAAGTGATGTAGTGTGCTCTGAGATTAATGTGGTCACTGAGAGAGATGGTCTTTGCTTGATCTTATAAGCTAGACAAGGTCAAGTAGTTGATATTGAGTGCTAAGGAGATAAAACATTGGCAGAAGACCAAGATACTTCTTCCCAGTGCTAATTATTATGCAAACAATCATAAATATCAGTGCATCATTACTGCACACAATATATGTTTCTTAGGACATCATTTTGAGGAAAAAAAAATCCTAGGGGCAAAATTAGATAAAAAAGGAAATCTAACAAGCAACAGTTGGGCAAACAAACCATATCAATCAGTGATTCTGCGGATTGGCTCTAGTTTATGGATTGCTGAATGCCTAGCCAAGTTCTTCCAAATATAAATTTTTCTCTGCAAGCAGGTTACTATTTTGGTTTGTTGTTGTTGTTGTTTTGTTTTTGAGATTGCCTCACATTTTTTCCTTGATTCCGACTTTTGGGGGCTTTACTACTGCAATCATCAGTTTTAGCCTGATCCTGGGAGCTTCTGTTCCAAGCTAGGAATCATCTCTGTCGTAATTGTTTTTATTATTTTGCCACCTGTACACTGCACTATCTACTTACTACTCAGCAGATGCTGCTTCACTCTACTGGTATGGTAAGAACCTGGGCTTTTCTCTTTACCAGCTGGTTTGAGAAGCAGCTTACTTAAATCTGTGCTGCTGACCAGAGGGAGACTCGGGCACTATTTAACTGGCTCTCCTTTGCAAAATCAATTTTCAGTGGCTTTTCAGAATAGGAGGATGATATAAGCCAAAACTGATATGCATTAATTCTTTCATTTGCTTTGTCTAGTCACTCCTCAAAACTAATCTTCCAAGTATGCATTATCATATCTAGCACTCCCCTGAGGAGTAAACTGACACACATAAAATGTCTAGTCCATAGACATGCAACTGGCACACACAATCTATTCTACTGACTGTTATATTGCCACTTACATGGTTTCTATATCCATAAGCACCTGGTAGAACCATGTCTCAATAGAGGACTGGGAACTATTTCCCAGAATATAGTATCATATTCTACATCTCTTTCTCTTTCTGGAGTACTGATACAATTCCAAAGAAATTAAATTGATATTCTACCCTCTCCTATAATTTCATCTGCCCTTATTTATATTCTCCACCTTGATTTGCTACCTCACTTTTATCTAAAGTTGTAGCTATCTGGAGATTTTATTTTATGATAATTTCTTTCCATATAATGTATAGGCTATTTAACTATAGTGTATCTTTGCATATGGCCTAACATGATGTTAAGAAAAATAATGGAAACTTGGAAATAAAGAATGTGACTACATGGTCTTTCAAAGTCAGTGGGTATAGTTTTACAGGCTAACCAAAAGATTGTTCAATTCCCTAGGAGAATGTATCTTTATTTGACTTTGCTATTTGTTATTTGATTAGAGCCCAGACACTGTAAAGTTTCATGTTAACTTATAGATTTCTGCCTCATAGAAAAGATAACCCAAAGATTATGATGTTTTGCCCTGAAGGACAAGAGAAACCTTTGTATCTAAATTAGCAAATTTATTCTAGCCTGCTTTTATTATTTTTTTCCTTAAATGTTTTTGCTGGAGGCCTAGATAAACTCTTCTTCCTTAAATTTTGTGATAACCATCATTAGCATTTTACTGGTCCCTTCCTTGTTAATGAGTTGAATAAAATCTTTAAAATGTGTTCATTTCATATGTGTATAAGAAACATAATTTTAACTTTTGGAAAATTCTGTGTTGGCAATTGTTACTTTAATATTCCTTATTCCCCTGTTCATTCATTCATGCATCCACTCAGGCATTCAGTCATTCATTTTACAAACGCTTCTTAGATGCCTGGTATTGAGTATTGTCCTGGGTGCCTAAGTTACAGCAGTTAACAAAACAGAGTAAATCTGTGTTTTCACGGAGCTTAGAGGAGAGAATATAACCTGAAAACATAACTAAAATGTGGAAACACTTTTTAGAGTTGTGAGTTTCAACCTTGCATAAAAATCACCTTAGATGCCTAAAAATCATTTAATTTTCAAAGGTCAACCATGGATATTCTAACTCTATATGACTTTTTTATGGGAGCCAATTCTTTTCATTTTTACCTGCTCCCTAGGCAATTTTGATGAACTTGGTTTTGGGAACATATTTTGAGAAAATAGAAATCTGGACTTTTAACATTTTTGACTATTTGCAATTTTCTATCTTGTTCCAAGGGATTATCAAATCACGTAACAACAACAAAATAAGGTCACATCAGGGGACCTGAACCCAGTCTTTTTTTCCCCCATTTTTGTGTTTGTATTTTTTTTCCCTGAGTATTTAGAAATGTAACCTTGGGCAAGTTACTTTTCATCTCATCTCTGGGCCTCAGCTATGTCATTCTTAGAAGATCTAATTAGAGAAAATGACAGCTAATGTTTGTTCTAGCTCTAAGTTCTATGGACAAGACAAAAACTTAAACATAAAACTATCACTTCATGATCCAATATTTGTTATGCTTACTGCATCTATTAATTTATTAATATTAAGAGTTCATTAGTGAATACCAGAATTAATTAGTGCAACAGATTATGGACTTGTACCAAATTTTGTTTGGTTTTAGTTTATATGATAGGCAATAAATCAGATTTTCTACCAGTGAACAATCTGTAGCTAATCTTTCTTGCAATACTGCCTCATGAAGAAAAGCTAATTAATACGCTTCTAATAATTTACTGAACCACATCCTTGACACCTAAAATCAACACTCACAAGTAACTGGAACCACAGTACATAGTCATGTCTGTGGCTTCCAATGTTCAAGGAAGGCTGTGAATTACATATAGTGTCTAATTAGTTATTTATAATAGTGAGAAATGAGCTGAAAGACACATACGAGCCATGGGGAAGAGTGAACTGTGATAGTACCTGGAGCACTGGGCAAAACTCTGGCTGCCAGGCCTGCTTTTTACTTTGAAATTCCTAGTAAGCAATGTGTGGCTTCTTCTGGCTTCGATTTTCTAAGGAAAAAAAAAAAATAAGGTAGACCTTTTCCATTAATTTCCTCTGAGTTTGTGATCATTGACATTTTGTGAAAAAAGTACCATTTTCTTCAATGTTCTCCACCTCTTTTATCCATCACATTTCTTTATTTTACTATATTTTGCAGGATTTGTTTCTGCAGTTGGCAGGTGGAAAACTGCAACCTGATATGTACTAGAGCTTTAAAAAGACTCTTTTTAAAAACATATTTGCTATTATTTTTATTGCCCTAGAAATGATAGATAAAGCAAGGCTAAATTAGAAAATATCATTTTGATTGTAAATTCTTCCACTAGATCAAACGCTGGTTGAAGATAGAAGCTAAGAGTCACCTTTGCTTCCTCCCATAGTACCTTGTGCCTATCCTGTCCCACTGTGTACACTTGTTATTCAGCAAAGTTATCGATACGCTGAGAAAAAGTGCCTGGATTCATACATCTAAACATTGAGGATGCAACAGTGCATGAAGTACGGAAGATCGCTCCTTTTATGGAGTTTTATGGAGTTTATGTTCTAGGGGCACACAATAAATGTCTGTGGAATAACATGAAGATTCTAACCATAGACCTTATTTATACTCCAACAACCAAAGGAAACTCCAAATGCCCTCTTTGTTCCTTCCTCAGTCCTTTCCTAGTGTCCTTCCCAGGATCTGACTACATATTCCTTTTCCTTTTTTATTTTCTCATTAATTTTCTTTCTTAACTGCACTTAGCCTTTCTGATAACCGTTTAAAAAAATCAGGAACATCCTTTAAGTATGTATGTATGTATATATATATATGAATCTATCCATTTTTTTATACTGCCATGGATCAGCTCACTATGCTGTGGGATGGGAATGTAATTGAAATAGGAAGGCTTTTACACTGTTGGTGGGAGTGTAAATTAGTTCAACCATTGTGGAAGACACTGTGGCGATTCCTCAAGGATCTAAAACCAGAAATACCATTTGACCCAGCAATCCCATTACTGGGCATATATCCCAAAGATTATAAATTATTCTGCTGTGAAGACACATGCACATGTATGTTTACTGTGGCACTGTTCATAATAGCAAAGACTTGGAACCAACGCAAATGCCCTTCAATGATAGACTGGATAGAGAACATGTGGTACATATACACAACGGAATACTATGAAACCATAAAAAAGGAAGAGTTCATGTCCTTTGCAGGGACATGGATGGAGCTGGAAACCATAATTCTCAGCAAACTGACAGAAGAACAGAAAACCTAACACTGCATGTTGTCACTCACAAATGGGAGTTCAATAGTGAGAGCATATTGACACAGGGAGGGGAATGTCACTCATCAGGGCCAGTCGGGGGGTGGGGGCTAGGTGAGGGATAGCATTAGGATAAATACCTCATGAGATAACAAGTTGATGGGTGCAGCAAATCACCATGGCACATGTATACCTATGTAACAAACCTGCGCATTCTGTATATTTATGCCAGAACTTAAACTATCATAACAAAACAAGAAAATAAATCAGATAAGGCCCCATCCTTGCCTTATGCATTCTCTTTCTAGGAGGCACTTTCTTTATTTTTGTGCTTAAACACCTACTTAGCTCAAATATCAACTCTACTAGGAATGCCTCCCTTACCCATACTTCTTATTTAAGATTAGTTTAAAAAGACCAGTGAGTGGTCTATATTCCCATGGACCTCTGACCTCAGCTGCTAATAATATAATGTACAATGATTTTTTTTTTACTGTATTTCTAATTTGAATTTCTGTCTGAAAACTTTCACTTATCCCTCAAGAGCAAGCTCATAAGTAATCACCTGTGTGAAATTTCCTTTGGCTGAGTTCTAGAGAAGTTGAGCTCTCATGGCATGATGTAAACCTAAGCTAGGTAATTTATCATATCCTTCTCTATTATTTATCCAACACCTTTTCTTTGGTTTTGTATCCTGAAAAGCTAGCGCAGGATAGATACTCAATGAATGTTAGTAGATTGAATATGTCAATATCCCATGTGTGGGCTGGGCATGGTGGCTCACCCAGCCCACATATAGGTGGCGATTCCTGCACTGTGGGAGGCTGTGGTAGGAGTGTTGCTTGAGGCTGGGATCTAGAGACCAGCCTGGGAAACATAAAGAGATCCCATCTCGATTAAAAAAAACAAAAATAAAAAAATACCATGTTAGTGCCCAATTAAGGTTTCTTGTTTGTTGTTGTTGATGATGTTGTTGTTTTACAGATTTTTGGAATCTGCCTGCATTCATCATTCTACTTGAAAGATGATTCGTTAAACACTTAATAAAATCTCTGAAGCTCCAGGGTTTCCTTGCCATGACACCTGAAACCTCATATTCTTCATGACAGTGCTGTATGGCCACACTTCCACCTGGTATTCCCTCCTCTGAGAATGCAAATTAGCAGGGTCTGGCTTCTCCATGATCCTATGAATGGTAGAAGCAATCAGCATCTGGCAGAGTCTTTTGTTTTCTGTGAGAGGGCATTTTCCTTTTCTCTGCTGGCTCACAGAAGTTCTACAAATATTTGAGAACATTATATCAGGGAATTTTATTGTTGCTTTTGGTGGTGCCATAATATGTGTAAGAAAGCATTTTTTTTTTTCAACCAAACTGATACCCTGATACTTCTACTTCTTTTCCTATTGGTTCTTCTTGGGTAGATTGAACCAATAAATAACTTTGAATAAGTGTGTGTTTATGGCAATGTGAAGGCAATCTCTGTTAGGATTCCAGTTATGCCCTACTACTGAAATCCAAATCAGGAAATGCTGTTTTGGTGGATTCCAGTGTCTATATTCTTCAGTTAAAAGTTAACTTCCTCTCACTTAAAAATATGAAAGTAGTTTCAGTATCAATATAAATTAATTCTCAAATTATATTTTTTAATGAAAAATTCAAGGTCCAAAAGAGTGTGCCGAATACACTACCGTTTATATAAAAAGAATGAAAACTATGTTTGCTTCTCGGTGTTTAATTTTCTCTAAAGGATACTCCATAAATTGATGACAGAAGTTGTCTGTAAGTAGGGAAACTGGTTATCTGAAGTACGGAAATGGGAAGCAAGCATGAGAATACACTTGCGGCCCATTCAAGATAAAAAATAACACATTTGGCTAAAAATCTGATGTCTAAGTCAAGTCAGTTGAGAGTCTGATGGATTTCAAAGCAGACAGGGCACTGCCATCTCCTGCAGCCTTTGTTACCTCCTTTGTTTTCCTTTCAGAGGTCACCAGTGAATTCTTTCCTTCTACTGGTTAATGCTAGATGGACTCATACGATACCTGCTGCATCTGGGACTCATTTTTGTTGTAAATCTTTCCCCATATTGACATACACATAATAAAAACATAAGCACCTCCTCAGTTCTTATCCAGAACTTCCCAGAGGCCAATTAGGCAAAGATTTCTTTCTTGAAATTTAAAATTTGAAGCCAGTCTCACAAAAGAGAAAACAAATAGACTTAAGTCATCAATATATTTTCTGTGCCTACAGTACATGACTGAATAATTTATATTTATGGTGGGAGTTATGTTTCACTTACCTTGAAACCAGATCAATAGGAAATAGAAGAAACACAACAAGCATTTGTTAAACCACTGTCATTATACGTGGAACACTAGGATAGGTACTTTCCATTCATAGTTATATGAATTATATAACTAATTCATTTAATCCCCTCAAACCCATCAGAGAGAGGTAGTTTTATTACTCTTGTTTTATCATTGAGAAAACAGATATGAAGATATTGAATAACTCATCCATGCATCCAACCCCTCTGACTCCAGGGCTCTTTCTACCAAACTCCAGCAGAACTACAGGAAAAGGTTTTAAAAAAAACAGAAGTTGGAAAGCTCATATCTTTGTTTTGGTCTTGTTTTATTAATCCTGTGCAGCAAAATGTCACCACAAATGCAAGAGGTATTTCATAAAATGCTTTAATCTGTTTATTCATCACTTAAGGGTGCATTAGAGAGACTGAGAACTTGATCTTTATTTTCCTACTAACAGATGTTGTTACTAAGAAACATGTAATTGAGCACTTTGGGGCAATTATTTTAAAATATAATGCTCACCTTTCCAATAACTTTCCTTGCAGTTCCTTGAAATTAAGACACATTTCATGTTGACTCATCAAAGGGCCCCATGGCCCCTCCTTTGATACAATCTTACCTCAAAAAGTACTGTTTAAAATTGCCAACCCAGTACAAAAAGAAAGAATGTCAGGCCTCCTGCATATTCACAACCGTCTGTCACCAGATCTGGAGCAGCATTTGGAAGCTTTTTAAGCCTCTCTCAAGTGTTTCCTTTCCTTACATCCAGGTGATTATTGCATTCAAAATCATTTTTCTCTTTTTCAGAAATTCCAGAATCCTGAAGTATATCTGTATCAGGTAAGATTTTAAAAGATGTTTAAAGATAATTTAAATAGTCAGTGCAATTTCTTAATTTCTCCAAATGTGCTGTGCTCTATCAAACACATTTTTCACCTTTGTATCTGCAGTTCCCTTTGCCTGGCATGCCACTGCTTTACCCATCAATTGCAGCATCTCTTTCTTATCAATCTTTATTTACCTTCAGAGGCATTTCATCATTGATTCTTCTTTGAAATATATTCTGATTCCACCCCACCCCTAGGCAGAGTTACAGACCGCCTCACTGTGACCACAATGAATGTCTTAAACAATAAACTCTCTTACAACAATTGTTTCCTAAATTTGCCTACATCCTTTCTCCCCTGCTAGATGAATACTATTCAAAAACTGCTATATGCATGCACACAGGGATGAAATTATGGTATTGTAGGCTGTGCCTAGCACAGAGCCTTGTTAAATATTTGAATAAATTTTTGGTGATTAAAAAAATAGTACTTTTAAAAACTCAAACAGATTTACAAGAAAAAAACAAACAAGCGCATTCAAAAGTGGGCAAAGGATACAAACAGACACTTTACAAAAGAAAACATATATGAGGCCAACAAACATATGAAAAAATGCTCATCA
>CAUYQU010003946.1:0-22314 GCA_963574635.1 Cheracebus regulus
GGGGAGAAATGCCAGATATAGGTGAAGGGGAGGAAGGCAACAAATTACACTGCCACGTGTGTACCTATGCAACAATACTGTATGTTCTTCACATGTACCCCAAAACCTAAAATGCAATAAAAAATAAAATTAAAAAAAAAATGTATCCTTCAACATGTCTCAATTTTGCAGTTTCTTTATATGACTTGCCCAATTTGCTTATTGCCTAGTCCCCCAAATATTGTCTTTTTATGTTATGAGTGGTATTGCCTTATCAATTATAAAATTTAGATAGTTATTGCTGGAATGTAAGACCACTATTGTGTTTTAATTATTTTTTATTATCCAGCATCTTTAGTAAATTTTTTTCATTATGTCTAATAATTTTCAGTTGACAACTTGGGATTTCTCAGGTATATGAGCATAGAATCTATGAAGAATTACTTTTTTATTTGGTAATATTGTTTTTATTCTTACCGTTACATCAACAAAAATTTCTACAATCACAAAAACAATTATAACAATGTTATTATCAATTCCTATTCTGTTATTTGATTTCAAAGTGATATATTGAATACAGTGAAGTTTGATAATAACTAATGGTTTAGGATAAAGTCCTTCTCTAGCTTTGTTGATTTTAAAATATGTCATAAGAATAGGATACTTCTGAATTTTATACAAGATATTTACTATTTCTTGTATAAATATCATTATTGTCATTCAAATTAATTATATATTAATTTTAAATCACACAATGCTTTTTTACCTTTCCAATTTTTCTGTTAGAGTATCTTGGCTTGTAATATAATGGCCACTTAAAACTAGCACATCTGTGAATTCCCTTATATTTTCAGTTGAAACATGAAACTAGAGAAAAACATCCTCACTTCAACACTCAAAAATATTATCATACACTGAAGTGAGAGCCAAACATGAAAAATGATTCCACAACAGTTTTGTTGTGGAATAACAAACAAAATAAATTCTGGAATAAATTTTAAAATAAATAAATTAATTTTCCAGAATAAATTCTGGAAAATGGTAAAGCTTGACTCTACATTCCATGAATTTTAACCTACAAGATGGCTTATCATACCTACAGAGTGGGATCTCACTATTTAGACATTAGGACACCAGGGAAAAAACTGCTTTTAAATCTTGTGATGTTGCTTAACACTGGTCCTCACTATTAGTGGCAGTACTTAATATCTGTAGTGGGCCTTATAATAATAACCTTCATTTGAATTTGAATTTTTGTAATATGCTTCCCCCGAAAAATAGGATAGAATCATAACACAACTTGCTTAACTGTGTACTACATATCTAAAATAAGCTTTTAAAAATGATTCCTATTTTTCTTAGATAAATTTTTATCGTAGGCTGAGAATAGTTTTCCTCCTATTTTAGTCACATAGTCAAACTACTGTATGAAGGTTTTTTCTCATGTATGTAAGATCTACAGATTAATAGAATTCATTTCTCTTTTAACAAAAATAGTCAAGCTTTACAGAAGGTCATTTGCCTCATTAAACACAAAGTAGAATTTTAAAAAATCTCTGATCAGAAAATGTTGTCCTCCAAATGTTTTATTTCAGAATATGCAATTTTGAAAATATATTAGAATTGTGTGACTTGTATCACTAGCCATCTCTAGCAAGAGACATTCTATTTCAGAAAAGTTATTATTTTAATTTTTTTTCTGGAAACATCCATAGCCAAGTTTAGCATGCCCAACACCAGTTAGAACTTTTAAATTGATTAACTGATGTTAGTTGAAAAAAAATTAACTTCTATCATATATGCTTAGTAAGAGCTCCTCTTATCCCTAATTATCCTTCTTTTTCATTATTACAATAGGCAAGAGAAACAGGAGGAGTGAAAGCTAAAAATTAGAAATTGTTTCTTGCTTTTAATTATTGCTCTGTATTCTCTTGGAAAAAGTAGTAGATTAGTAAACACTACACCTCACTGCCATGCACTCAGTGCTGAGAGAAATACAATAAAAGAGGCAATCTGCTCATAGGACAAGACTGCAGCAGTTGCTATTTTGCTTATTTTGAAGGGGACCCTACTCAACCAAACTCTGATCCAAAGGAAGCCACCGCGGTCATATCCACATCAAGCCACAATCCTGGGCTCTGTGAATGTTAGCTTTTGAGACCTATTTTTGAGGGGAAAGGATATGGGTATTGCTTCCTTCTGGATCCACTAAACCCTCAATAAAGGACTTGGAGGTGCCTTGTGCTGCTTTTACTGCTGAAATAATTAGGCTTTGTTTTAAGCCTGCTACCTAATCAGTCCGGAACTTAGCTGTGTTAATATGTCACAGGGAAGTCAAAGTGAATGCATCTTGGAACTGACTGAAAGTAAGTGACCACTGTGTAGCCCCCTGTATTGATGCATAAGTCCCTCTAGACTAAAAAAGTAAAAAGTGACATACAGAAAGACATCTTGAATATTTCCTGTGACTAGTCAAGACCCTATCAAGAGGTGATCAGTATCATCTACACCCTAATTGAGTCTTGTATTTATACCCTAACTGAAACCTGCATTCTTTTGACCAGTGTTTCTCCTCTCTCTCTCTCTAGTTGGAACATACCCCTTAATACAGAGATTTAGGGTTTATCCTCAACAGTGTCATTAGCTGATTGCCTAATGGAATCAATCTCTTTCTCTATCTTTATATGAAATTATTTATTTGGATTTCCTCATTATCAGAAACATACTGATCCATGAAATTATTTAAAGACTTGATTTTGTCTAAAATTAGCCTACTCTCATGATGATAAAATAGGATAATGAAATGTATATTCATATGTAATAATCAAATAGAGAACCCAAAACCTATTTGTATCCTTAATTTAAACAGAATAAGTAAGGTAAATGCATTAGTTTCCAAATGAGGCTCTAACAAATTTCTAAAAACTTAATGGCTTAAAACAACACAAATTTATCATGTTATAGTTCCAAAAGTTAGGAATCTAAAATGAGTTTTCAAGGCTGCATAATTTCTGGAGGGTCTAAGGAATAACCTGCCTTTTCCAGCTTTCAGAGGCTACTCACATTACTTAGCTCATGGCTCTTTCCTCATACTACTCAGATCTCTGCTTCCATCATCACCTCTCTTTCTCAAACTGACCCTTCTGCCTCTCTCTTATAAGGACCCCTGTGATTATGTTGGGCTCACCTAAACAATACAGGATAATCTCCACATTTCAAAATATGTAACATTATCACACCTAAAAAGTCCCTTCTACCGAGGTTATATATTCACAAACTTCTGGGACTGGGGTGTGAACACCTTCAGAGCTACATTCTGCCTACTACAATAACCAATACACAAGATAGTTTTTTTTGGTTTTGTTTTTATTTTTTTTTTAATGCCCGAGGAACTGTATTATCACATCTCGTTTGATCTATACTTGATCATTCTACATCTTTATCATCCAAGGTGCAGATGAAATAAGAGTGTTTTACTCTCTGTAATAACAGAAAGTACTTTGGCTTTAGAGTCATAAAGTCCTATTTTTATACTCTGGCTTTTCCATTCAACTAACTGTATGGCTGTGGACAAGCCATTTAACTTCTCTGATTCCTCTTTGAATGTAGCATGGTCCTCAATAAATGACAGTTGCTTTAACAAAATAACAATTATTGTCAAATTTCAAATCCCAGGCTCCCAGCTTCATACCCATTGTCTTCATCAACGAGGGGGTCCCTTCTCTCATCATATTTCCAGAAATCCTGTCAATATTGCTATCATCCTTTTCCCAAATAAGGAATTTGAATTCAAACCACATTGTAAGTGTTGGATCACAAACTTGGGCCATGCCTTTCGTCCTGGCAGGAACGCAGTGTGCACGCTGTCCTGCTAGGCTCACTTGCTATCCAGCCCAGGTCCTAATTCACATGAACCTTCCCATGCTCCCCAACTCTTAGATGTAGAAAGCATTTATCTTAAACTCATATGAATAATTCTGAAAAAATAATTGCATGTGAACAGTTATTCCAGTTAACAGTGTTTTAAAGTCTATATTGTAAGAAGAGGATTTACTAGATTATAAACTTAAGATTCTTAAGAAATAGCACTTAATACACTTTAACACTAATTTTTCTACAAAATATCCCCTAAATTATTCTCCTCCTACAAAATTTTGTATTAATATATGTTAGACCACTTTATTAGCATTAAAGTTTTATTATTGTTATTATTATTAACTCATTGTAAAAAATGTTTTCAATGTAGCATTGTACCCTGTGGCTCTTTGTATTTTCTATCTGGCAATTATCTCTTTGTCTTTATTTTTCTAGTAGAATGTTTATTATTTTTCTTACAGATTAATAGGAGCTGTTTCTATAGTATTATGCACTGACTGCATTGAAGGCCCATTTCTTTTCCCTCCCTGTTTCCAGGAAACCGTCCTTCTACCATGTAACTTTGCAGTACCCTCCTACTCAGGAAAAGATGTTATATTCACTCCTTAACATGGTGATCAATTGTGTGACCTATGTTGACAAATGGCATGCTAGCAAATGTGATACAGGCAGATACTTTAAAATGCGTGTGCATTTCTATTGGTTTTCATTGCTCTGCTACTGCCATGAGTACTTATCTTTGCTAGCCTGCTGGATGAAATACATGTGAATGAAATTGAATCATTCCCTATCATCCAGCCAAGTCTATCCTGTATTAAATGACAGCTAGCTGGCTCTTAGTCTTGGGAGCAAACCCGGACAAGATCAGTAGAGCTGCCTTACTACTCCTCAGTTGACCACAGGTACAAAAATGAGTCCAAAGGAGGTCAGCCAAATCCCATGGACCTATGAGCTAAATAAAATGTTTACTGTATTTGTGTGGGTGGTTGTTATGCAACATTAGTGCAGCAAAAGTAACTGATGTATCTATATGGATATTCAGCATATTCACATCCAACCCTTTCCCAGTTTGTCACTGGCCTCTTAAGTATATTTATGTATTTTTAAATATATAGGCTTATAAATTTTGATATCAACTTGTAGTGAAATAAGTATATTTGGTGTTTGTCCCCAGTTCCTGGCACAGAGCTGTTAAACCATTGGAACTTCCTAAGGGATAAAGTTGATAGAAATGTGTTTTGTTCTAGTAAAGCTACTCTTGGCAGACCCCCTCTAGGTAGCTTCAGGATAAGGACTGCTTGCCAGAAAGAGCCTTAATTAGAAGTTTGGAACTTTCAGTCCTACCCCCTTCCCCAGCACCAACCCCTCCACCCCAACCTTTGGGGAAGAGAGAGAGCTGGAGATTTAATTACCAATTACCAAGCTTATATAACAAAATCTCAAATAAAAACCACTAAATGGTGGAGTTCTGAGAGCTTCCTAATTGGGGTACATGTTCACATGCCAGGAGGGTAGTACACCTCAACCCCATGAGTAACAGAAGGTCCCACCATTATGACATTTCTGAACCTCACCCTATCTACCTCTTCAACTAGCAGTTATTTTTATCCTTTATAATAAACCAGTAGACCTAAGTAAATGGCTCCCTGAGTTCTGTGAGCCATTCTAACAAATTACCAAACCTGAGGAGGAAACCATGAGAATCCTCAATTTATACCCAGTTGATCAGAAGTAAAAATTTGCATCTGAAGTAAGATTGTGAGATTGGACTCTCAAACCTATGGAGTCTGTTGTTAACCCTGAGCAGTTAGTCATTTTAAATTGAATGATAGGATACCCAGTCGGTGTCACAGAATTGGAGAAGAGGATATTGAAAACAGAATTGGAAACAATATCACATATTTTATGTTAGCAGGAAAAAGTCCTCTCAGTCCATGTTCAGAAATCTCTAGCTATAGCTACATTATAGCAGCAACTAAAAGTGACACCAGGAAGCTTGATATATATGACAGCTCTCTGGATTCTCTCAACAAAGCAAATATTGGCACTGCAACTCCAGGCTGGGTAGAAATCACCACAGAGACAGATGGGCTCTAAGGAGACCCCAAAGAAGTCAGGCTCCTGCCCATGGCAGGCTGATATTTGTTCTAAACATGGAGTTTCCATAGAGATTTCTCTGTTCTCAGCTCAGTTTAGTCATTCAATGCATGACAACATTTGAAAATTTAAATGAATAAAGAAGAGACTCACATATTCTTACTTTTGTGAATACTTTGAAGGTTTTTTCTTTCTTAACATATTCATGTAATAAGAAAAAATAATTCAAGGATTATATTCTAGTTGGACAAAGAAATCTTATAGATACAAACAAATACAAACATTATACAGATGTACACAGATAGGTCAATATAGAGATAGACACAAATGTATTTAGATATATAAAAATGTATATATGAATGTAGATAGATATGTGTGTGCATACACAGGCATATAAAGGCAAAATACAGAGATATAAAGATATGTAAACTAATAGCTACTACCAAGAAGGTGACTGTGAAGTATGGGGTCAGGGCCAAGATAGTGGTCAGATGAGAGTTAGTAGCTGTTCAAGGAAAAAATTTGGTGATATATGTTAAAATTGGGCAAATAAGTAAATGCATTATGGATTAAATATTTACTTAAAAATCCTTTTTTAATGAAGGTGAGAAATTACCAAAAAAAGGCAATTTGTCATGTCAAGAGCTAAGCCAAGCTGGAGACAGCTGAGCTATGCGGTATTAGGGCAGTCAATTAAAACAACAAGCCAAAATGAAAGTACGAGCTGTCTCCCAAAAAAAGTTAGAACTGGCTGGGCACGGTGGCTTGTGTCTGTAATCCCAGCACTTTGAGAGGCAGAGATGGGCATATCATGAGGTCAGGAGTTCAAGACCAGCCTGGCCAATATGGTGAAACTCCATCTTTACTAAAAATACAAAAATTAGCTGAGTGTGCGGGAGCATGCCTATAGTCCTAGCTACTCAGGAGGACGAGGCAAAAAAAAAAAAATCACTTGAACCAGGGAGGCAGAGGTTGCAGTGAGCCAAGATCACACCACTGCACTCCAGCCTGAAGACAGAGTGAGATTATGTATAAAAAAAAAAAAAAAAAAAAAAAAAAAGTTAGAAATAAAAGAATTCAGGAAAGTTACAGGATACAAAATCAACATTAAAAAAACAGTGTGTTTTCATACAGTAACAACAAACTTTCTGAATAAGGGACCAAGAAACAATCTCATTTACAATAACAACAAAAAAAAACTTAGGAATAAACTTAACCAAGGAGTTAAAATACCTGTACATTGAAAACTAGAAAAACACTGACAAAAGAAATTGAAAAGGACACAAATAACTGGAAAGATAGTTTGTGTTCATGAAATGAAAGAATAGTGTTAAAATGCCCGTACTTCCCAAAGCAATCTATAGACTAAAAAAAAAAATTATTGAAATTTGAAAGTAATTTCTCACAGAAATAGGAAAAGCAATCCTAAGTTCATAAAAACCCAAGAAAGACTCAGAAGAGCCAAAGCTCTCTAGAAGAAAAAGAGTAAAACTGTAGGCATCACATTACCTGACTTCAAAATCTACTACAAAGCTATTGCAATAGAAAAAGCATGGTACTAGCACAGAAATAGAGATATTGACTAATAGAACAAAATAGAGAGCTCAGAAATAAATCTACACATTTCTAGTAAATTGCCAAAAATACACAATAAGAAAAGAACAGCCTTTTTAATAAACGGTATTGGGAAAACTAGATATTCCCATAAATGAGATTAGAGCCTTTTCTCACACCATATACAAAAATCAACTCAAAATGAATTAAAGATTTAAATGTAAGACCTAAAACTATACAAATACTAGGAGAAAATCTGGGAAAAACTCTCCTGAACATTGTTCTGAGAAATATTTTTTTCGATATGACCCCCAAAACAAATGGATATAACAGGCAACAAAAGTAAAAATAAACAAATAGGATTTCATCAAGCTAAAAAGTTTCTGCACAGCAAAGAAAATGAGAGTGAAGAGAGAACCCACAGAATGAGAGAAAATACTTGCAAACCATACATCTGATAATAGATTAATATCCAAAATTTATAAGAAACTCAAATAACTCAGTAGCATAATCAAAAACAAAAAAACCCTAAGAAATAGAAAAAGGGCATAAATAAATATTTCTCAAAAGAAGACATAAAAATGGCCAACAGACATAAAAAAAATGTTCAACATCATTAATCATTGGAGAAATGCAAACTAAAACCACTGTGTGCTGTCAAGGCATACCTGTTGGAATAGCTGTTATTTATCAAAAAGATGAAAGATAACAAGTGTTGGCAAGAATTTGGAGATAAAAGATTCCTGATACATTGCTGGCTGGGATGTAAATTGGCACAGCCATCATGAAAAATGCTATAAAGTTTCCTAAAATCATCAAAAATATAACTATCACATGATTCAGCAATACTACTACTTGGTATATATTCAAAAGAAATGAAACTAGTATCTCAGAGAGACAGCTGCACTTCTGTGTTCATTATAACATTATTTACAATAGCCAAGATAAAGAATAAATCAAAGGGTCTTCAATGGAAAATTTTCAAATGAAAATGTTACACACACACACACACACGTGTTTGCACTCATACACACAGAAACATCATTCCACCTTTTAAAAAAAGGAAATCCTGTTATTTGCAAAAATGTGGATGAACTTGGAAGACATTATGCTAAGTCAAATAAGCCAAGCACAGAAAAACAAATACTACATAATCTCACTTATTGTGAAAACTCAAGTCAAATATAAAAGCAGAGAGAAGACTGATGGTTGCTAAGGGCTGAGAGTGGAGGAGTGGGGGAAATGGAGAGATGTTGGTCAAAGGGTACAAAGTATTAGTTTGGCAGAATAAATAAGTTCATGAGATCTAATCTAGCCTCGTGATTAGAGTTAATACTGTATTGTATACTTGAAATATGTTAAGAGAGTAGACCTTAAATGTTTTCTTCACACACCCACACAAAATAACCACGTGAGGTGATGGATATGTCAACTGGTTTGATTGTGATAATTATTTTACAATGTATGTCTATATTTTAAAGATAGACAATGTATCTCTATATTTTAAAAATCCTGTACATTGTAAATATATACAATTTTTATTTGTCAAATACACCTAAAAAAAAAGCTGGAGGAAAAATCAAACACAAAAGTCTTTAATCACTTACTGTGATTAAATGCTTTTGTGTATAAGCAAGACACTAACCTAGAGGATGCACTGGCTCTTTGCTATTCTATTTTTTCCCTCATGTAACAGTGCAGATAGGAGTACACTGGATTAGTGCAAATGTAGGGAAACCTAAGCTCCTTGTTCATAATTAAAGACTGTTTCAGATATAAAGTTTATTTCAACAGGATATAGTAATAATCTCTAAATTCCAAATGGTTTACAAGACTGCTTTATAAAACAAAGTTCAAAAGAAACATTTGCAAAATAAAATAATTATTCTTCTTAAATCTTCAGATTAAAAAGAAGACAAATCCTTTTATTAAAGTCATTGATTCATCTATTAATTTAAACTAACTTTATAGAAAACAATAATATCAGCTATGTAGGAGTACTAATATCTTACTCCCATTAATCAGCTGAGTTTCTTTCATCAAGAGTACAAGAGACTATAATTTTAAGACTAGGTGATGGAATTTCATTAGAGAGACAAAACAAACATAAAGAGAAAATATATAGGGAAAGAGTAAAATGTGATTATAAACAAATGCAATATGGGCAAATAATATTTTACAACTATTTCTGAAGGCCACTTAATCTGTCTAATTGATATATCAGGTGAATCATATGAACATTCAACATTATTCTACATTCTGGTCACCTGTATGTATGCTGGTTGGTGCTATGGCATACTATACTGATATCCTTAGCCATCTGGGTTAAGGATACTCAAAGCCTGAAGCAGCTGGAGCTTCTTGCTCCATAATCCAGGTAAGAAACTCCAGACATATAGCCTTTAGCTCCTTGGATGACAGACAAGCAGAACATTGACAATTCCTCTACATTACTCACTAGTAGGTGAACATGCTGTGCCATACCTACTATTCACCTTTCTCTATAATTCAATGTTTGTGGTCAAAGAAGGATTAGAATCCCCTGGACAACTACTTCAAGAACAGTGTTGATGACCAGCATGTATGATAGAGGCCAGGAGGAACTTTTGGTGAATTCATAATTGGACAGTAGCCCAGAAATCCTATCTTTACATATAGCACATACTTCTATTTGAGGTCAATATGGTAACTTAATGAGATCTAGACTGGCACAGAAAGGAATTTCCACAATGCTTGCTAGTGTAAAACATTAGCGCTCCATCTTTTCCTTCTTTTCTTTTCTCTTTTTTTCCTTATTGAGATGGAGTCTTGCTCTTGTCCCCCAGGCTGCAGTAGAGTGGCACAATCTCGGCTCAATGCAACCTCTACCCCTAGGTTCGTGATTCTCTGGTCTCAGCCTCCCGAGTAGCCATTACTACAGGCACCTACCACCATGCCTGGCTGATTTTTTTTTTTTTTTTTGTATTCATAGTAGAGATAGGGTTTCACTATGTTGGCCAGGCTGGTCTTAGACCCCTGACCTCAAGTGATCCACTTACCTTGTCCTCCCAAAGTGCTGGGATTACAGGAGTGAGTCAAAGTGCTCAGCCTACATCTTTTTTTAAAAAAATACTTAATATGAATGTTTCAATGAATTTAAAATCTACTGACATCACAGGAAATTCCAACTTTGCCAATTTGATTTTTAAAATGTGTTTTAAAATAAAATAAAATTTCTTATATAAAAGTGTTACAACACTTTTAAAAAATGTTTTAATATATTAATTGAAGTAAAAACTATTTTGAAAAATTTTTTACTATACTCAGGAAATATACTTACAACTATATTTTTAAGAATAGCTGGACCATCCTTGGTTGGTCTAGACTAATCAGGATAATATTATCCCCTTATCAATAATTGGTTGGGAATGAGTATGTGAAGCAAAAAACTTGGTATAGACCACATCCTGGGGTGGCAGAATAAAATGTCATTCTCAAAGGCATAAAGAATTCAGGTTCTATTATGTCCTAATTAAATTAGTGTGCTTCACTTAAAAAAAAGACAAGAAATCAACTATGGTAGATAGTGATGAACCACCACAACTTTAACCAAGCAATAGCCCCAATCCTAGTTTATGTACTGCATCTGATGCCTTTTTTAGAGCAGATCAGTGCAGTGCCTGGCACTTGCTAGGCAGCTATGGGCCTAGTAGTGAATGCTTTCTTTAATCACCAGTAGGAAGGAAAATCAGAAACAGCCTAATGCTGAAAAAAACCAACCTAATAAAATCTTAGTTTATTTGGTACTTTCCAGAATCAATTGTTATAAATATTTTTGCTTGTATTTTATCTTCATTAAAGATTTCCAAATATTAAATTTTCTTTGAATTCCAAGACTAAATTTATATTCTTTGACTTCTTCTTCACCTTCTCTGTTTTCCTCCTCCTCCAACTTCTTAAATTTATATATTTTAGATGCTAATGAAGGTAGATAATATAGTTTTCAACAGTATATTATTCTTCTCTTAGCCAGATTCCCAGCTCCTAGAGGTTGGCTCTTCTCAGGCTACATGTCATTGAGCAGGTCCATATGATTAGTTGAATCTAAGGAAATGTGAATTTAATGTATATCGCTTCTAGGCTGAGGCAGAAATAAAACTATGTGGTATTGTTCACTCTCTGTCCCCATGCTCAACAACCCAGAAAATCTTATATTGATGTAATAGAACCACAAAATTTGAACAGCTAGAGTCACTGAGATGCTACATGGAAAGTTGTCCTGGATTTGTAAACACTCTCAGTGAACTTTGAACATGAAATAACTTTTTGTTGGATTAGGCCTCTGAAACTTTTAGTTATTTGCTAACTGAAGCATAACTTGGCATTACTCAAATTATATATCTCTATTATTTAGTTTACAATAGTGAAAATGCTCAAACATCTTTGCAATTTTAATACCTAAATGTTTTCTTTTTTCTTTCTGAATAGTTTTTTCATCTCACAATAACTATGTTGAGAAAATACAATTTTTGTGACTCTTATCCATGACAAATTATAAATTTAAAAATGTACATTCTATATATCATCCTTTATAAAATATTTCTTTGCTAATACAGGTTCATAAGGATTGAAAGAGCTTGCTTTAGGTTTCCCTAGCATAAGATTTAACTCAGGCTTTGTTGAAAATCAATTGGCATAATATATGAATTTATTTATGGGTTCTCTATTCTGTTACATTAGTCTTTATATCTATTTTTATGCCAATACTATGCTGTTTTGATTACTATAGCTTTGTAACATATTTTGAAGCTAAATAGTATGATGCCACCAGCTTTGTTCTTTTTGCTCAATATTAGTTTGATTACTCAACGTCTTTTGTAGTTTCATGTGAATTTTAGAATGTTCAATTTCTTTGAAAAATGCCATTGATATTTTGATCAGTGGTTGCACTGAGTGTATAGATTGTATTGGACAGTATGGTCATTTTAACAATATTAATTATTCTGATTTATTTGCATGTAATATATTTACATTTATTTGTCTTATCTTCAATTTCTGTAATCAGTGTCTTAAAGCTTTTGTTGTAAAAGTCTTTCACCTTCTTTGTAACCTTATTCCTAAGTATTTTTTGTAGCTATTGGCTATTGTAAGTAAGATTGCCTTTTTGATTTCATTTTTAACTAGCTTGCTATTGGTGTATAGAAATACTACCAGGTTGTATGTGGTAATTTTGTTTGATGCAAACTTATTAATTTTTTTTAACTGTTCTAGGAGATTTTTGGTGGAGTCTTTAGATTTTTCTATATACAAGATCATGTCTCTGCAAAGAGGAACAATTTGACTTCCTCTTTACCAATTTGGATGTCTTTTTTTTTTCTCTCTTGACTGATTCTTCTGGCAGAACTTACAGTACTATGTTGAATAAGAATAATACAAGTGGGCATCCTTGTCTTATTCCAGTTCTTAGAGGAAAGGTTTTCAGGTTTTCCCAATTCAGTATGATGTTATCTGTGGGCATATGCTATACGGATTTCATTATGTCAATACATGTTCTTTCTATATATAATTTGTTGAGAATTTTTATTACAAACAGATGTTGAATTTTATCAAATGCTTTTTTCCTGGTCTGTTAAAATCATCATATATTTTTTGTCCATCATTGTGTTGATGTGATGTGTTACCTTTGTTGATTTGCTTATGTTGAACCATTGTTCCATTCCTGGGGTAAATCTTACTTAATCATTATATTTTATCTTTTTGATGTATTGCTGGTTTCAGTTTTCTGGGGTTTTGTTTATTTGTTTTTTGTTTTTTGTTTTTTTCAATTTCTGTGTCTACGTTCATCAGGAATATTAGCGTGCAGTTTTCTTTCTTTCTTGTGTTTTTGGTTTTGGTATGAGGGTAATGCTGACAACACAAAATGAATTAGAAAGAATTCCCACCTCTCATTTTTTTGAGATCAATTTTTAAAAATGGGTTTTAATTTTTCTTTATAAATTTTGTATATTTCAGCAATAAAGCAACCTGATCCAGAGCTTTTCTTGTTGGAAGTATTTTTAATAATGATTCAGTCTCATCATTTATTATTGGTCCATTCAGCTTTTCTATTTCTTCCTAGTTGAATCTTGATAAGATGTATATGTCTAACAATTTATCTGTTTCTTCATGGTTTTCTAATCTGTTAGCATATAGTTGTTCATAATTGTCACTACTGAGTTTGTATTTCTGTTGCATCAGTTAAAATGATTCCTTTTTCATTTCTGGTTTTATTCATTTGGGTTTTCTCTCTTGCTAGCAGTTTATCCATTTTGTTTAACTTTTTATAAACCAAATTTTGTTTTGTTGATTTTTTTTTGTACTTTTTTAGTCTCTATTTCATTTAGTTCTGCTCTGATTTTTATTACTTATTTTAGTCTATTAATTTTTTTGGTTTATTCTTGCTTTTCTAGTTCTTTGAGGTTCATTAGGTTATTTGAAATATTTCTACTTTTTAATGTAGTTGTTTATTGATATACACTTCCTTCTTTGCACTGTTTTTGATTCCATAGTTTCAGTAAGTTGTAATTTCTTTTCCATTTGTTTTAAGAAATTATTTTATTTTCTTCTTATTTCTTTATTGAGTCAATGGTTGTTTGGGAGCATGTCATTTAATTTTCAAGAAGTTGTACAGTTTCCAGAATTCTTTTTGTTATTGACATCTGTTTTTATTTAATTGTGATGTCAGAAGATACTTAATGTAATTTTTATATTTTTTAATTTGTTGAGCCTTGTTATGTGGCCTAATATATGATATCTCCTGGGAAATGTTCTGTGTGCTGATGAGAAGAAAGTGTATTCTGAAACTGTTGGATTAATGTTCTGTAAATGTCTGTTAGGTTCCTGTAATCTTGTGACATTAGTTGTATTAAAATTATCTTAATTCTACTGATTAAGTTTAATGTACAATTAAGACACAGTTGTCTTAATTGTACAATAAACTTCTTTTATTAATTTTCTATACAGTTGATCTATCCAATGCTGAAGGTGGGGTGTTGAAATTCTTAACTATTATTGTATTAGGGTCTATCTCTGTTTTTAGCTCTTACTACTTTTACTATGTATCTGGGAGCTCCAATATTAGATGTATACATACTTACAGTTGTTATAATTTCTTGGTTAATTGATCTCTATAATTATACAATAATCACCTTTGTCGCTATGTTTTTTAATTCAAGTCTAAATTGTGTATATAAGCATAACTACTCTCGCATGCTTTTTGTTTATATTTACATGGAATATATTTTTTCTATCTCTTTACTTTCAGTCTATGTGTTTCTTTACAGGTAAAATAAATTTGTTGTAGGTGGGTCTTTTTTTTTTTTTTTTTCATTAAGCCAGTCTGTGTCTTTTAACTGGAAAATTTAAAACATTTACATTCAAGGTTGTTAATGATAGGTGGTGACTTGTGTCTATCATTTTCATATTTATTTATTTTCTGATATGTTTTATATATCCTTTGTTTCTTTCTTCTTCTATTGTTTACCATCTAAAATGAAAAGTATCCAAGACAGGTCTTAATCAATTTAGAAATTTACTTTGCTGAGATTACATACTCAGACAAAAGGATAAAAAATCCACAGACACAATCTGTGTGCCATACTTTTTATTCAAATATTTTGAAGGCTTCAATATTCAAAGGGGAGAAGCAGGCTATAGGAGAAAGAGGGAGGTTATGCACAAATTACTGAACCCACTTGTTGCAAGAGGAGAAACAGGTAGGGGAATAGTCAATTATTTATTCAGCTAGCACTCAGTAAATTGGCACTTAAGGAAAACATAGTGTATCTATCTGTGGAGATATTTAACATTTTATCTGTAGATATTTGCTTAAAAACAAAAGGAAAGGCAGTTTCTAGCAAGACTCAGCTTTCAGCTTAATTTCTTCCATTTGGATAGTGGATTGAGGTCTCAAGATTTAATGTTCCTTAAAAACTTTATGATTTGATGGTTATTTTATAGTGATACTGTCTGGTTTCTTTTACTTTCTCATTTTTGTATCTGCTTTACTAGTAAGTTTTATACTTTTGGTTTCTCATCACGGTAAGATACCTTTTCACTTCCAGATGTAGTATGCCCTTAAGCATTTCTTGTAGAATTGGTTTAACAGTGATGAACTTCTGTAATTTTTGCTTACCTGGAAAAGCCTTTACTTCTACTCCATTTTTAAATCATAGTTTTGCTGGGTAGAGAATGCTTGGCTGATGGTTTTTTGTTTGTTTGTTTTATTCAGCCCTTTGGATACATCATTCCATTTTCTCATGAGCTGTAAGTTTTCAACCAAGAAATCCACTATTAGTCAGATGGAGATTCACTTATATGTGACTTAATGAATTTCTCTTTCTGTTTTTAGATTCTCTCTTTGTGTTTAACCTTTAAAATTTTAAGTATAATGTGTCATAAAGACCTTTTAGAGTTGAATATATTTGAGAATCTTTGAATTCCCTGTATCTGAATGACTATATCATTTGTAAGACTTGGGGAGTTTTCAGCTATTATTTAATTAAATAGATAGTCTTTGCCTTTTCCCATCTCTTTTCCTTGAATTTCCAAAATTCAAATATTTGGTCATTTTTTTATACTCCATTTATCATGCAAGCTTTTATTACTCATTTATGTTCTTTTATTTAGTTTGACTTGGTTCTTTTGAAAGATGTGTCTTCAATTTTAAAAAATCATTCTTCTGTTCAACCTATTCTATTGTTTAAACTCTTGATTATATTCTATTTCATTCTTAAATTTATTTGTTTCCAGGATTTCTGGGTTTTTTGTGGTATCAATTTCTGTGTTGAAGTTCTCATTTAGTTCATAAATGGATTACATATGGAGGTTTAATTGACTTACAGTTCCACATGGCTTGGGAGGTTTCACAAATACTGCAGAAGGCAAATGAGAAGCAAAGTCACATTTTACATGGTAGGAGGCCAGAGAGTGTGTGCAGAGGATCTCCCTTTTAAAAAACCATCAGATCTCATGAGACTTATTCACTATCACAAGAATAGCATGGTAAATACCCTCTCCATCCCCATGATTCAATTACCTCCTATTGGGCCCTCCCACAATATGTGGGGATTGTGGGAGCTAAAATTCAAGATGATATTTGGGTGAGAACACAGCCAAACAATATCATTCCACCCTGGCCCCTCAAAAATCTCATGTCCTCACATTTCAAAATCAATTATACATTCTAAACAGTCCCCCAAAATCTTAACTCATTTCAGCATTAACTCAAAAGTCCATAGTCCAAAGTCTCATCTGAGACAAGGCAAGTCTTTTTTTGCCAATGAGAGTGTAAAATCCAAAGCAAGTTAGTTGCTACCTAGATACAATGAGGGTACAAGCATTCGGTAAATACACCCATTCCAAATGGGAGATATTGGCCAAGATGAAAGGGTTATAGGCACCACCAAGCATGAAATCCAGCAGAGCAGTCAAGTGTTAAAGCTCTAGAATGATCTCCTTTGACTCCTTGACTCACATCCAGGTCACACTGATGCAAGAGGTGGGTTCCCATGCATGTGGGCAGCTCTGCTCCTGCGGCTTCACAGGGTACAGCCCTTATTCTGACTCCTTTCATGAGCTGCAATTGTCTGTGCCTTTTCCAGGAGCATGGTGTAAGCTGTCAGTGTTTCTGCCATTCTGGAGTCTGAAAGATGGTGGCCATCTTCTCACAACTCCACTAGGCAGTACCCAGTGGAAACTCTGTGGGAGTGCTCCCACCTCAAATTTTTCTTCTGCACTGCCCTAGCAGAGGTTTTCCATGAGGGCTCCACCCCTGCAGCACACCAGGGATTCCCATACATCCAGGCATTTCTATACATCCTCTGAAATCTAGGTGGAGGTTCTCAAAGCTCAATTCTTGACTTCTGTGCATGCATAGGCCCAACACCATGTGTAAACTGTCAAGGCTTAGGGCTTTCACCACCTGAAGCAATGACCTGAGCTCTACGTTGACCTCTAATAGCCATGGCAGGAGTGGCTAGCACACAGGGCACCAAGTCCACACACTGATGCTACAGAGGTTCCTGGGCCCTGTCCATAAAACTATTTGTCCTTCCTATGCCTCTCAGCCTGTGATCACAGGAGCTGCCATAAAGGTCTGCGACATGTACTGGAGACCACTGTCTTGGCAAGTAACATTTGGCTCCTCATTGCTTATGTAAATTTCTACGGCCAGCCTGAATTTCTCCTCAGAAAATTGATTTTTATTTTCTATTGCATGTTCAGAATGTAAATTTTCCAAACTATTATGCTCTGCTTCCCTTTTAAATATAAGTTACAGAGCTTGATCCAAGACTGCCAAATAGGAACAGCTCTGGAGTGCAGTTCCCAGTGAGAACACAGAAGATGGGTGATCACCACATTTCCAAATGAGGTTTTACTGCTCACAGACCAGGACATTCCAGAGCAGAAAAGCCACAAATCTCCAGCATGGTTGTTTCAGCCGGCGCAGCGTGTCTCTGCACAAAAGCTCACACGAATCTGATGGCCGTTTCAATTGGCAACTGCAATGCCTGGGAGACAGAGCTGCCCATTCAACTGAATAAAAGGGGTCTGAAACAGAAAGCCAGGTAATCTGGCTCAGCAGGTCTCACCCCCTAAAAGACCAGTGATATAAAATGCTCTGGATTGAGAGTTTCAAAGCAAGTCCACCTGGACACGAGATGGTCCAGCTCTGTGGGGGGAAGGGTGTCTGCCATTACCGAGGCAGTCCACCACTACTGAGGCAGTCCATCATTACTGAGGCAGACTGCCATTACCAAGGCAGTTCTAACTATACCTCTATAAACAAAACCTCAAGGAAGTTCACACAGCAGCTCAGCAATGCCTCTGCTGGCAGACTGTGAATAGGCTACTTCCTTGCTGGGCAGGGCATCTCTGGAAAAAAGGAAGCACCATGTCAGGAAATTATAAATAAGGCCCCACCTTCCCAGGACAGAGAACCTGGGGGAAAAAAAGGCAGTTATGAGTTCTGCTGCAGTAGACTTAAAGGTACCTGCCCAGTAGCTCAGAATGGAACAACGGAGCTCACAGCTCAGCACTTGAACTCCTATAATGGACAGACTGTCTCCTCAAGCAGCTTTCCAACACTGGTATACCCAAAGAGACATCTCATAAAGGAGAGCTCAGGCTGACATCTGGCGGGTATCCTTCTGGGACAAAGATAACAGAAGAAGAAACTGGCAGAAACCCTTACAGTTTTGCAGCCATGACAGGTGATCCCCAGGCAAGCAGGCTCTGGAGTAGACCTCCAGCAGTCCTACAGCAGAGGGGCCTGACTGTTAGGAGGAAAACTAAAAAACAGAAAGAAATAACTTCATCATTATCAAAAAGGACGTCCATGCAGAGACCCTATCCGAAAGTCACCAACTACAAAGACCACAGGTAGATAAATCCACAAAGATGGGAAGAAACCAGTGCAAAAAGGATGAAAACACCCAAAACCAGAACACCTCTCCTAATCCAAGGGATCACAACTCCTCACCAGCAAGAGAACAAGGCTAGATGGAGAATGAATCTGATGAATAGACAGAAACAGGCTTCAGAAAGTGGGTAATAACAAATTTCTCTGAGCTAAAAGAACATGTTCTAACCCAATGCAAAGAAACTAAGAACTTGAAAAGGCTTTGACAAAATGCTAATAAGAATAAACAGCTTAGAGAAGAATACAGATGAATTGATGGAGCTGAAAAATACAACACAAGAACTTTGGGAAGCATACACAAGTTTCAACAGCCAAATTGACCAAGTGGAAGAAAGGATATCAGAGATTGAAGATCAACTCAATGCAATAAAACGAGAAGGCAAGATTAGAGAAAAAACAGTAAAAAGAAATAAACATAGCCTCCAAGAAATATGGGATTACGTGGAAAGACCAAATCTACATTTGATAGGTGTACCTGCATGTGATGAAGAGAATGAATACAAGCTGGAAAACACTCTTCAGGATATTATCCAGAAGAACGTCCCCAACCTAGCAAGCAGGCCAATATTCAAGTCCAGGAAATACAGAGAACACCACATAGATATTCCTCAGGAAGAGCAACCCTAAGGCACATAATCTTCAGATTCACAGGGTTGAAATGAAGGAAAAAATGCTAAGGGCAGCCAGAGAGAAAGATTGGGTTACCCACAAAGGGAAGCCCATCAGACTCATAGCAGATTTCTCAGCAGAAACCCTACAAACCAGAAGAGAGTTGGAGCCAGTATTCAACATCCTTAAAGAAAAGAATTTTCAAACTAGAATTTCATATCCAGCCAAACTAAGCTTCATAAGCTCAGAAGAAATACAATCCTTTACTACAAGCAATTGCTCAGAGATTTCATCACCACCAGGCCTACCTTATGAGAGCTCCTTATAAAAGCACTAAACATAGAAAGGAACAACAAGTACCAGCCACTCCAAAAATATACCAAATGGTAAAGAGCATTGACACAATGAAGAAACTGTGTCAACTAATGGGCAAAACAACCAGCTAGCATCAAAATGCAGGATCAAATTCACACATAACAATATTAACCTTAAATGTAAATGGGCTAAATGTCCCAATCAAAAGACACAGACTAGCAAATTGGATAAAAACTCAAAACCCATCAGTGTGCTGTATCCAGGAAACCTATCTCATGTGCAAAGATACACATAGGCTCAAAATAAAGGGATGGAGGAAGATTTACCAAGCAAATGGAGAGCAAATAAAACCAGGAGTTGCAATCCTAGTCTCTGATAAAATCGACATTAAACCAACAAATATCAAAAGAGGCAAAGAAGAACATTACATAATGGTAAAAGGAACGATTCAACAAGAAGAGCTAGCTATCCTAAATATATATGCACCCCATACAGGAGCACCCAGATATGAAAAGCAAGTACTTAATGACCTACGAAGAGACCTAGACTCCCATACAATAATAATGGAAGACTTTAACACTCCACCGTCAATATAACAGATCAACAAGACTGAAAATTAACAAGGATATCCAGGACTTGAACTCAGATCTGGACCAAGCAAACCTAATAGACATTTATAGAAATCTCCACCCCAAATCCACATTATATATATTCTGCTCAGCACCACATCACACCTACTCTAATATTGACCACATGATTGGAAGTAAATCACTTCTCAGCAAATGCAAAAGAACAGAAATCATAACAAACAGTCTCTCAGACCACAGTGCAATCAAATTAGAACTCAGGATTAAGAAACTAACTCAGAACTGCACAGCTTCATGGAAACTGAACAACTGGCTCTTGAATGTTGACTGGATAAACAATTAAATGAAGGGAGAAATAACGATGTTCTTTGAAGCCAACAAGAATGAAGATGCAATGTACCAAAATCTCTGGAACACATTTAAAGCAGTGTCTAGAGGAAAATTTACAGCAATAAATGTCCACATGAGAAGAAAGGAAAGATCTAAATTGACACCCTAGCATCAAAATGGAAAGAGCTAGAGAAGCAAGCTGAAAAAAACTCAAAAGCTAGTGGAAGACAAGAAATAACTAACATCAGAGCAGAACTGAAGGAGATAGAGACACAAAAATCTCTTCAAAAAATTAAGAAATTTTTTTGAAAAGGTCAACAAAATAGACCACTAGCCAGATTAATAAAAAAGAAAAGAGAGAAGAATCAAATAGGTGCAATAAAAAACGATAAAGGGGCTATCACCACAGATTCCACAGAAGTACAAACTACCATCAGAGATTACTACAAAAAACTCTATGCACATAAATGAGTAAACCTGGCAGAAATGGATAAATTCCTGGACACTGTGTCTGCTCCCAAGCCTAAACCAGGAAGAAGTCGAAACCCTGAATAGACCAATAATAAGGGCTGAAGTGGAGACAACAATTAATAGCCTATGAACCAAAAAAAGCCCAAGATGGGTTCACAGCTGAATTCTACCAGACATAAAAAGAGGAGCTGGTACCACTCCTTCTGAAACCATTCCAAACAACCCCAAAAGAGGGAATCCTTCCCAAATCATTTTATGAGACCAACATCATCCTGATACCAAAACCTGGCAGAGAGTCAACAAGAAAAAAAAGCTTCAGGCCAATATCCATGATGAACACAGATGCAAAAATCTTCAATAAAATACTGGCAAACCCATTGCAACAGCAAATCATAAAGCTTATCCGTCACGATCAAGTAGGCTTCATCCTGGGGATGCAAGGCTGGTTCAACATACACAAGTCTATAAACAAAATTCACCTCAGAACCAAAGAGAAAAACCACGTGATTATCTCCACAGAGGCAGAGAAGGCCTTTGATAAAATCCAACAGCTCTTTATCTAAAAACCCTCAATAAACTAGATATCAATGGAACATATCTCAAAATAATAAAAGCTATTTATGAGAAACCCACAGTTAATATCATACTAAATGGGCAAAAACTGGAAGCATTCCCTTTGAAATCTGGCACTAGACAAGGATGCCATCTCTCACTCCTATTTAATATAGTATTGGAAGTTCTAACCAGAGTAATCAGGCAAAAACAGAAATAAAGGGCATTCAATTAGGAAAGGCAGAAGTCAAACTGTCTCTATTTGCAGACGACATGACTGTATATTTAGAAGACCCCATCATCTCAGCCCAAAATCTCCTTAAACTGATAAGCAACTTCAGCAAAATCTCAGGATACAAAATAAATGTGCAGAAATCACAAGCATTCCTATACACCAATAACAGACAAACTAAGCATCAAAGGAATGTGCCTCAAAAATATAAGAGGCATCTCTGATCAACACACAGCCAATATCACACTGAATGGGGAAAAGCTGGAAGCATT
>CAUYQU010003947.1:0-11057 GCA_963574635.1 Cheracebus regulus
TCTCTCTTTTTCTAAAATCTCTTCCTCTTTCTTTCTCTTTCATTTTTTCTTTCTTTTGCTGTTTCTTTCTTTCTCCTTTTCTCTCTTTTTCTAAAATCTCTTCCTCTTCCTTTCTCTCTTTCATTCTTTTTATTCTAAAAAACAAACAAACAAACAAACAAAAAAGTAACAAAATGCTGATTTTAAAGACTGGAAGGCCAGCATGGTGGCTCACACCTGTAACCCCAGCACTTTGGGAGGCCAGGGTGGTGGATCACCTGAGGTCAAGAGTCCGAGACCAGCCTGACTAACAAAGTGAAACCCATCTCTACTAAAGATACAAAAATTAGCCAGGTGTCATGGTGTGCAACTGTAATCCTAGCTACTCAAGAGGCTGAGACAGGAGAATTGCTTGAACCCAAGAAGCGGAGGTTGCAGTGAGCTGAGATCACACCACTGCACTCCAACCTGAGCCACAGAATGAGACTTCATCTCAAAAAATAAAAATAAAATAAATAAAGACTGGAAATGTGGGACAATGCCAATGATCATACATTAACTCAAAAAAACGCCATGCAAAATAGTCTGTATGCCATGATTACACTTGTGCCAAAATACAGCCATGTGTAGGAACTATGAAAAAATCTAAAAATAGGAATACTTGTGTGTTTGGTTTGTGAGGTTTTCCCCATTTTCTTTATCCTTTCTTTTTTTCTTTTGTTTATTTTTTATTTTTTAATAAAGACAGGGATTTCACCATGTTGGTCAGGCTGGTCTTGAACTCCCGACCTCAGGTGATCCACCCACCTTGGCCCCAAAGTGCTTGGATTACAGGTGTGAGCCACCACGCCAAGCCTCTTTTTTTTTTTTCTTTTTTTTTGAGACAGAATTTTGTTCTAGTTGCCCAGGCTGGAGTGCAATGATGTGATCTCAGCTCACCGGAACCTCTGCCTCCTGGGTTGAGCCAGTCTCCTGCCTCAGCCTCCCAAGTAGCTGGGATGACAGGCCTGTACCACCATGCCCAGCTAATTTTGTATTTTCAGTAGAGACAGGGTTTCTCCATGTTGGTCAGGCTGGTCTCAAACTCCTGGCCTCAAGTGATCTGCCTGCCTCGGCCTCCCAGGGTGCTGGGATTACAGGTGTGAGCCACCGTGCCCGTCCTCCCATTTTCAAAAATATACTTTATAGTTGTTAATTTGCTACTTCAGTTAAAAAGTTGGTGTGTCTGGTGTCAGGCACAATGGCTCAAGCCTATAATCCTAGCACTTTGGGAGGCTGAGGCAGGAGGATCCCATAAGGCCAAGGATTCAAGACCAGCCTGGGCAACACAGCAACACCCTGTCTAAAAGGAAATTTTTTAATTAGCACCTTTAGTCCCAGGTACTTAGGAGGCCAAGGTGGGAAGATCATTTGACCCCTGGAGTTTGAGGCTGCAGTGGCTATAATTACACCACTGCACTCCAGTCTGGGTGATAGAGCAAGACCCTGTCTCTAAAAATAATGATTAAAAAAAGTTCCAAAACCAAAGTCCCCCATATCTGAAATGTGTACAAAAGCAACAGAGCCCCAAGACCTTGAAAATCTATGGTATAGCACCAACAGACAACTTAGCAATGACCAAAATCGACAGATAACCGGAGGGTATACCATTTTGTATTGCTTTTCTGTAAGACCCTAGGACCTTTGCACAACCCCAGGAAGGGAATCCTCCCTGAAGGACTAACACTGTAGCCCAAAAACATGGGGAAGTCAGAAGTGGAATTAAATGGATGTGTAGAGAAAAAAATATATACATTAAAGACATCTGGGTTTGGGCCAGGCATGGTGGCTCACACCTGTAATCCCAGCACTTTGGGAGGCTGAGGCGGGCGGAGCACAAGGTCAGGAGTTCGAGACCAGCCTGGCCAATATGGTGAAACCCTGTCTCTACTAAAAATACAAAATTAGCCAGGCGTGGTGGTGCACGCCTGTAGTCCCAGCTATTCGGGAGGCTAAGGCAGGAGAATCACTTGAATCCAGGAGGTGGAAGTTGCAGTGAGCCAAGATTACGCCATTGCACTCCAGCCTGGTGTCAGAGCAAGACTCTGTCTCAAAATAAAAAGAGGCTGAGGCCTACTGGGCTGCACTTCTAGACAGGTAAGGCATTCTAAGTCACAGGATGAGATAGGAGGTGGGCACAAGATATACATCATAAATGTCTTGCTGATAAAACAACCTGTAGTAAAGAAGCCAGCCAAAACCCACCAAAACCAAGATGGCCATGAAAGTGACTTCTGGTCGTCCTTACTGCTACACTTCCACCAGCGCCATGACAGTTTACAAATGCCATGGCAATGTCAGGAAGTTACTCTATATGGTCTAAAAAGGGGAGGCATGAATAATCCACCCTTGTTTAGCATATCATCAAGAAATAACTGGCCAGCCATGGTGGTTCACACCTGTAATTCCAGCACTTTGAGAGGCCAAGACCAGTGAAACACTTGAGGCCAGGAGTTCAAGACCAGCCTGGCCAACATGGTAAAATCCCATCTCTAATAAAAACAGAAAAATTAGCCAGACATGGTAGAATGTGCCTGTAATCCCAGCTACTCGGGAGGCTGAGGCAGGAGAATAGCTTGAACTCAGGAGGTAGAGGTTGCAGTGAGCTGAGATTGCACCACTGTACTCCAGCCTGGCAACAGAGCGTTACAACAGCCCTGAGGGCTGCTCTGTCTATGGAGTAGCCATTCTTTTATTCCTTTACTTTCTTAGTATACTTGCTTTCACTTTATGGACTCATCCTGAATTCTTTCTTACATGAGATCCAAGAACCCTTTCTTGGGGTCTGGATTTGGACCCCTTTCTGGTAACACCACTACTATGGTTTGAATGTTGTCAGTGTGTATTGAGAACTGGGGCCTTTAAGATGTGATTAGGGACAAGCACAGTGGCTCACACCTGTAATCCCAGGACTTTTGGAGGTGGAGGAGAGTGGATCACCTGAGGTCAGGAGTTGGAGATCAGCCTGGCCAACATGGTAAAACCCCGTCTCTACTAACAATACAAAAATTAGAGGAGCGTGATGGTACACGCCTGTAATCCGAGCTACACGGGAGGCTGAGGCAGGAGAATTGCTTGAACCTGGGAGGTGGAGGTTGCAGTGAGCCGAGAGCCACTGCACTCCAGCCTGAGTGACAGAGCAAGACTGTGTCTAAAAAAAGGGTGATTAGGACATGAGACCACCTCCCTCATAATGGGAATAAGGCTATTTTAAAACAAGTTTCACATAGCATTTGGCTAATTTGCTTTTCCACTCTTATGCCACATGAAGGGCACGGCATTTGTCTCTTTTTACCTTTCCGCCTTTACCTGTGTGAGGACCACTAAAAAGGCCCTCATCAGATGCCAATACCTTGATCTCGGGCTTCCCAGCCTCCAGAACTATGAGAAAATAAATTGCTGTTCTTTATAAATTACCCAGTCTTGGGTATTCTGCTATACCAGCACAGACTTAAGACAGCCACTTACTGGCTATCTTACCTTCCTCTGACTATGTTTTTGTCATCATCTGTAAACTGGAGATAATAATGTCCACTGGGTCAGGTGCAGTGGCTCACGCCTGTAATCCCGGCACTTTGGGAGGCTGAGGCAGGCCGATGACAAGGTCAAGAGACCAAGACCATCCTGGCCAACATGGTGATAGCCTGTGCCTACTAAAAATACAAAAATCAGCTCAGCTTGGTGGCGTGCGCCTGTAGTTCCAGCTACTTGGGAGGCTCAGGCAGGAGAATCACTGGAACCTGGGAGGCAGAGGTCGAAGTGAGCCAAGATCCTGCCACTGCACTCCAGCCTGGAAATAGAGTAAGACTCCATCTCAAAAATAAATAAATAATGTCCACTTACCCAGTAGATTTTTGTTTTTGTTTTTTGAGATAGAGTCTCACTCTGTCGCCCAGGCTGGAGTGCAGTGGCACGATCTTGGCTCACTGCAATCTCTGCCTCTCAGGTTCAAGAGATTCTCCTGCCTCAGCCTCCCAAGTAGCTGGGAATACAGGCATGTGCCAACATGCCTGGCTTATTTTTGTATTTTTAGTACAGAAAGGGTTTCACTATGTTGGCCAGGCTGGTCTCCAACTCCTGACCTCAGGTGATCCACCTGCCTCAGCCTCCCAAAGTACTGGGATTACAAGTGTAAGCAACCATGCCAGGCCATACCCAGGAATTTTTTGTGTGCTTCAAATGAATTAGTATAGGCCAGGTATGGTGGCAGACGCCTGTAATCCCAGCTACTTGGCAGGCTGAGGTAGGAGAATCTTGAACCCGGGAGCTGGAGGTTGCAGTGAGCCAAGATCATGCCAGTGCAGTCCAGCCTGGGTGACAAAGCGAGACTCCGTCTCAAAAAAATAAAATAAAATAAAAATAAAGGTGAAGCACTTAGAACAGTCCTTGGCACATTAATAAGACTATATAAGGGTGAGATATGGTTATTATAGCACACCCACATTTTGGGCTGAAAACAGTATCTTATGCACCATTATCACAGTTTGCAATTACACATTTATTTATGTAATTATAATAATGCCTTACACATTTATTTATGTAATTATAATAATGCCTGATGCTTTCATTAAGCTGGAAGCTCACAATGCCAAGAACCACCTGTGCACTGCACACTGACTTCGTCTGGTTGATTTTAGGCTTCTCCTATTTGCAGAAGTGCATAGCATAAATTAGCTTTCCTTTAACAATAAAGAGAAAGGGGATGGGGGGATAGGGGAAAGATAGCATTAGGAGAAATATTTAATGTAGTGATGGGGTGATCGATGCAGCAAACCACCATGGCACGTGTATACCTATGTAACAGACCTGCACGTTCTGCACATGTATCCCAGAACTTAAAGTATAATTTAAAAAAAAAAAAAGGAAAAAACAACAATAAAGAGAAGAATGTGATCTGTCCTGAAATGTGTATGTATGTATATAGGAGAGATGCGCCCTAGCCATGGTAATGTGTGACTGGGGCTGGGCATGGCGGCTCATGCCTGTAATCCCAGCACTCTGGGAGGCCGGGGTGGGTAGATCACCTAAGGTCAGGAGTTCCAGACAAGCCTGGCCAACATGGTGAAACCCTGTCTCTACTAAAAATACAAAAATCAGCCTGGCATGGTGGCACATTTGTAATCCCAGCTACTTGGGAGGCTGAGGCAGAAGAATCTCTTGAACCCAGGAGGCAAAGGTTGCAGTGAGCTGAGATCGCATCACTGCACACTCCAGCCTGGGCAACAGAGCAGGACTTCGTCTATAAAAAAAAAAGGCTGGGTGCGGTGGCACACACCTGTAATCCTAGCACCTTGGGAGCCAGAGGTGGGCAGATCACGAGGTCAAGAGATCGAGACCATGCTGGCCAAGATGGTGAAACCCCATCTCTACTAAAAAGGCAAAAATAAAATTAGCCGGGCATGGTGGCAAGCACCTGTAATCCCAGGTCCTCGGGACGCTGAGGCAGGAGAATCGCTTGAACCCAGGAGACGGAGGTTGCAGTGAGCCAAGATCATGCTACTGCACTCCAAAGCGAGACTCTGTCTCAAAAGAAAAAGAAATGTGTTACTGAGATCTACAGAATGCTGTACTTTTTTTTTCTCTTAGTAAGTCAAGAGTTTAGAGGGCTCTAGTGAGAAGATTGTCACATTAGCAAGTTCAAGGTGAATAGCATGAGCTAGGATGAGCAAGTTTGTTTGCAACCACTGACAGTGTGGAGGGCGTCTGTGTTAAATGCTACACAGATAACACCATTGGGGACTTTCAGAAGCTGATTATAGCCCAGACTGGGGCTGTAACAAGAACAGCCCTTTCAGGGACGAGACTGTCCTAAGTGGTATACAATTTTTAAGGACCACATGTCACTAGGGGACTATAAAATGCAGTAGGAGATGAAACTGGAGCTTTTTTTTTTTTTTTTTTTTTCAGACAGACTCTAGCTCTGTGGTCCAGGCTGGAGTGCATTGGTGCAATCTCAGCTCATTGCAACCTCCACCTCCCCGGGTTGAAGCAATACTCCTGCCTCAGCCTCCTGAGTAGCTGGGATGACAGGCACCTGACACTATGCCCAGCTAATTTTTGTATTTTTAACAGAGATGGGGTTTTACTGTCTTGGTCAGGCTGGTCTCGAACTCCTGACCTAGTGATCCACCCGCTTTGGCCTCCCAAAGTGCAGGGATTACAAGTGTGAGCCACCGCACCTGGCCTTTTTTTTTTTTTTTGAGACAGAATCTGGCTCTGTTACCCAGGCTGGAGTGCAGTGGTGCCATCTCAGCTCACTGCAACCTCCACCTCCCGGGTTCAAGTGATTCTTCTGCCTCAGCCTTCAAGTAGCTGGCATTACAGGCACCTACCACCATACCCAGCTAATTTTGTATTTTTAGTAGAGATGGGGTTTCACCATGTTGGCCAGGCTGGTCTCGAATTCCTGACCTCAGGTCATCTGCCCACCTTGGCCTCCCAGAGTACTGGGATTACAGGCATGAGCCACAGCACCCGGCCAGCACTGGTGCTTTATTATCAACAGATTAGAATTCTTTTTCCCTGTCCCACCTCTCTATCCCACCCTCACCCCCGACACTGATATACATGCTTGTTTTGTTTTTTTTTTTTTAAGTTTCACTGTTAGTCCAGAACATGCTTGTTTTTAAAAACTCATGTTAATAAAAACTTAGATGTCAGGAAAAAAAAGAGTTTAATCATGAAACCAATGAAGTTTCTACATTACGTTCTCAACAGTAACGAAGAGAAATATATCTAACATAAAGAGTTTCCAGGATTAGAGGACAAAAGCTGTATCAGCAACTGAAAAATATAGTGATTCTAAAGAGATCTGACACATCATCTATTCCAACAAAAGATTTTTTAAGTGGCACTGCATGAGTCGAAATGGTTAATTACCTAGCAGAAATTGATTTCTCTATCTCTGTAACACTCAACGCAGCTGGCAGGCTATCGCAATAGTCATTCGTTTTCGTGGTGACGAGAATGGTTGCGCCTTCCTCCATGGCTGGGAGTGGAAAGCAATGGTCAGAATCGACCTTTCGTTTGTTCTTGACACAGTCTTCACAGGTACATTCTTCCACCGTGTACTGCAGGCCTCTTGGAAGAATAATTTCATCACCAGTCCTGCTCTTTTCCAGGTCGACGTTAGCCACGCCCAGGAGACCTGATCCTGATTATACAGAAATGGAAACATTAACCTAAACATCAGGGTGTGGTCAAGAGAGTCTTAGTAGTACACATCGGGACTCAAAGCAATGGGAGACAGATTTTTTCATTTTGTAGAGTTGGGGTCTTAATGTGTTGCCCAGGCTACATTCAAACTCCTGGGCTCAAGCAATCCTCCCATGTTAGCCTCCAGAGCAGTTGGGATTACAGCTCCATGCCACCGCACCCAGCTTGAAATATATCTTTTCGTTAAAAAAGAATGAGTATGGGCTGGGCACAGTGGCTCATGCCTGTAATCTCAGCACTTTGGGAGGCCGAGATGGGCAGATCACTTGAGGTCAGGAGTTTGAGACCATCCTGGCCAACATGATGAAACCCCGTCTCTACCAAAAAGTACAAAAATTAGTCAGATGTGGTGACACATACCTATAGTCCCAGGTACTTAGGAGGCTGAGATGGGAGAAGTGCTTGAACCCAAGAGACGGAGGTTGCAGTGAGTTAAGATCACACCACTGCACTCCATCCAGCCTGGGCCACAGAGCAAGACTCCATTTCAAAATAAATAAATAGGTGCATACAGAAATAGGGCACTGGCTGTACATGTCTGGGAATCCAATCAAGAGCAAAGGTGTTGCCTAAGTATTTTTATCTTAAGAGGCACTTAAGTAGAACATTTACTTTTCTGGGACTGGTTCTCTATTGCTTAAAAAAGACAATTATTTTTTAGATGATTGCTCAAATAATCCAGGAGCAACTGGTTATTCATTTCTAACATTTTTCAGTAGCAAAATGTTCACCCAAGCAAATAACACTTATATTTGTAGAAAAACATGGACATAGATCTTGACAAATATGTTTTTCCTGACAGTAGCAGACCTGGTTAGGAGTTTCTGATAATGTGGCATTTAACTGATGTGCTAACGTTAGTTAAAGAGACTGATGTTTCCCAAGAAAGCATTAATACTTTCAATAGAGTAATTACCAAGGGAAGAATCCTGAGAAGGTTGACTTTGTAGAAAACCTGCCAAGTTGTCAAAATCAGAATGAAGATGTCTCACCTCCACCAAGTTCATTTAATGTAACTATTTTCCAACACACTCGAAAGGGCTGCAACCAAGTGAAATAGTCAACGCTAAAAACAGAAAAGGAACTGAAACTCACAATAGCCATCTCCTGGAAATAGATTTCAAAGATTCACCATCAAACCAACCTGTGTTTTTAAATTCATCCTTTAATGGTTCAGAGCCCATTTTCCTTAGCAAAAACATTAATACGAAAACTGCCAAAGAAATTATCAAGCTGAGTCCCAAACAGGTCCAGAGAATCGCATTCGTTCCTTTCACTGAATTGGTCCCACCTTTATGAAAAAAATGTCAGACAGATAATGAGCTGATAGTGTAATATTCACAAACTTTATTATTATTATTATTATTCTATTTTTGAGACAAATTTGTGCTCTGTTGCCCAGCCTGGAGTGCAGTGGCATGATTTTGGCCCACTGCAACCTCCGCCTCCCGGGTTCAAGCAATTCTCGTGCCTCAGCCTCCCAAGTAGCTGAGATTACAGACTTGCACCACCACACCTGGCTAATTTTTGTATTTTTAGTAGAGACGGGGTTTCACCATGTTGGCCCGGCTGGTCTCAAACTCCAGACCTCAGGTGATCTAAGCACCTCCACCTCCCAAAGTACTGGGATTACAGGCTTGAGCCACCGCACCAGGATGATTGTTGCTAGCAAAATAATCAAGTATGAATTATTTCCATTCAATCACCTTAATTAATGAACATCAACTTTTAAATTCTAAATATCACTTAATTAGAAGAGTTTACTTTTTAAAAAAAACTATGTTGCTAATAGTGCTGAATCATGTAGAGTTCAGTCCCAAATAATTACTTTGTTTCCATAAACATTAAAATCATTGCCTTGTTTCCTTTCCCTTTTTGATCAATGCCCGTTACATTGATTCTCTGAATAAACAGTCTGTATAGACAGAATAGTTCACACCAATGAGTAATCATTCAAGCAATCTTACTTACTTGCATTACAGTAATGCTGACATGTTAGAGGAGGAGTATTAGAACATCGAAGTTGACAAGGTTTGCAAGCATGCAACAAACTGTCAAAATATTCATTTTGGGAGCACTGCTGAGCCATCTGCAACATGATCACAAAAAGAAAACAAGGGAGCTACAGAAAGAACACTCTAGAAGGACAAGTAATGTCTTACAAGAATTCCAGAGCAAATGCAGCAACAGCAGCTAGAAAGTCCAGGAGAATAATGAACTTCGCCTCCCTCACGGGTTCTTACGGGGGCCGTCTGTGTCTTTGTGGTGGCTAAGGATTTGAATACCGCATCTAACTCAAGTTTCTAAGTTTGAGTCTTGGATGGGGTAAGAAATGGGGTGTAAATATCAGGGCAAGTCACATCTGAAACAGAAACTGCTTATTTATAGAAGAAATTTCTCAGCCAGGTGACAGTTGCAAGATGCAGACAAGCCCACAGCATCAAGCCAAATGTTCGGTAACAGTTTCTGGAACATCTGTTAATGAGCTGTACTGTGTGAGAGGGGCCAGGGAGATAGATAAGGTCTGCGCTGTGCCTCTTCAGATCTTAATATTGAGGCCAGGCAGAGGGGCTCACACCTGTAATCCCAGCACTTTGGAGGCCAAGGCGATTGCTTGAGCCCAGGAGTTCAAGACCACCCTGGGTAACATGGCAAAACCCTATCTCTACGGAGACATTTTAAAAATTAGTCCGGTGCGGCTCACACCTGTAATCCCAGCACATTGGGAGGCCAAGGTGGGTGGATCACTTGAGGTCGGGAGTTCGAGACCAGCTTGGTCAACATGGTGAAATCCTGTCTCTACTAAAAATACAAAAATTAGCCAGGCGTGGTGGCGGACGCCTGTAATCCCAGCTACTTAGGAGGCTGAGGCCAGGAGAATTGCTTGAACCTGGGAAGCGGAGGTTGCAGTGAGGTGAGATCCCGCCACTGCACTCCAGCTTGAGTAACAGCAAGACTCAGTCTCCCCACCAAAAAAAAATTATATAGGAAAATCAGAGGTGATACACTAAGGAAGACTCACAATGCCATTGACAGAAAAAGGGATATTTGGAGTAAGAACTCGTGGAAAGAGGGTTGAAGGGAAGATAGGTTTGGGGTATTATAACAACAATACAATAATCTACGTTCCATTGTTGAAAATTTAGAAAACACACATGAGCAGATAAAAAAAAAAAACCATTAAAAAAAATCCACAGTCCATGGCCAAGCGCAGTAAGTAGCTCATGCCTGTAATCCCAGCATTCTGGGAGGCCGAGGCAAGCGCATCATGAGGTCAGGAGTTTGAGTCCAGCCTGACCAACATGGTGACACCCCATCTCTACTAAAAATACAAAAATTAGCAGGGCATAGTTGGGCGCGCCTGTAATCCCAGTTACTCTGGGGGCTGAGACAGGAGAATTGCTTGAACCTAGCAGAGGTTGCAGTGAGCCAGATCACGTCATTGTACTTCAGCCTGGCAACAGAGTGAAACTCCATCTTAAAAAAAAAAAATCCGGAGAGAGATCCAAGATGGCCGATTAGCAACAGCTCAGGATTGTAGCTCCCAGTGAAAGCGCAGAGAGCGAGGGGATGCCGCAATTGCAGACGAATTTTTGATGCCCACAGACTGGGAGATTCCCGGAGAAGGAGCCACCCGGGGCGCCAGCGCAATTCTTTTGGCCGTCGCGGCGCTTCTCAGAGCGGCGTGTACGGGACTGGTTGCCCTTTTAGTCGGGCTCGGCTGGTCCCATCCCCACAAGGAGAACAGCAATTGGAAGCGCTGAGTTCGGGGAAAGCACAGCTGAACCCGGGAAGGCCCAGCTCTGTGGGGAAGCGGCGCCCCC
>CAUYQU010003948.1:0-24969 GCA_963574635.1 Cheracebus regulus
TCAAGTTAGAACTCAGAATTCAGAAACTAACCCAGAACTGCACAGCTTCATGGAAACTGAACAACTGGCTCTTGAATGTTGACTGGATAAACAGTGAAATGAAGGTAGAAATAAAGATGTTCTTCAAAACCAACGAGAACGAAGACACAACATACCAGAATCTCTGGGACACATTTAAAGCAGTGTCTAGAGGAAAATATATAGCAATAAGTGCCCACATGAGAAGCAAGGAAAGATCTAAAATTGACACCGTATCATTAAAATTGAAAGAGCTAGAGGAACAAGATCAAAAAAACTCAAAAGCTAACAGAAGACAAGAAATAACTAAGATTAGAGCAGAACTGAAGGAGATAAGAGACACAAAAAACCCTTCAAAAAATCAACAAATCCAGGAGCTGGTTTTTCGAAAAGATGAACAAAATAGACAGACCACTAGCCAGATTAATAAAAAGAAAAGGAGAAATAATCAAATAGATGCAATAAAAAACGATAAAGGGGATATCACCATGGATTCCACAGAAATACAAACCATCATCAGAGATTATTACAAACAACTCTATGCACATAAAGTAGTAAACCTGGAAGAAATGGATAAATTCCTGGACACCTGCATCCTCCCAAGCCTAAACCAGGAAGAAGTCAAAATCCTGAATAGACCAATAACAAAGTCTGAAGTTGAGGCAGCAATTAAGAGCCTACCACCCAAAAAACGCCCAGGTCCAGACGAGTTCACAGCTGAATTCTACCAGACATACAAAGAGGAGCTGGTACCATTCCTTCTGAAACTATTACAAACAATCCAAAAACAGGGAATCCTTCCCAAATCATTTTATGAGACCAACATCATCCTGATACCAAAACCTGGCAGACTCAGGAAGAAAAGAAAACTTCAGGCCAATATCCATGATGAGCAAAGATGCAAAAATCTTCAATAAAATACTGGCAAGCCGATTGCAACAGCACATCAAAAAGCTTATCCACCACAATCAAGTAGGCTTCCTCCCAGGGATGCAAGGTTGGTTCAACATACGCAAATCTATAAACGTAATTCACCACAAACAGAACCAAAGGAAAACACCACATGATTATCTCAATAGATGCAGAGAAGGCCTTTGACAAAATTCAGCAGCACTTTATGCTAAAAACCCGCAATAAACTAGGTATTGATGGAACGTATCTCAAAATAATATAAGCTATTTACGACAAACCAACAGCCAATATCATACCGAGTGGGGAAAAACTGGAAGCATTCCCTTTGAAATCTGGTACTGGACAAGGATGCCCTCTCTCACCACTCCTATTCATTATAGCATTGGAAGTTCTAGCCAGAGCAACCAGGCAAGAAAAAGAAATAAAGGATATTCAAATAGGAAAGAAGAAAGTCAAATTGCTCTATTTGCAGATGACATGATAATATATCTAAAAGACCCATTCATCTCAGTTCAAAATCTCCTGAAACTGATAAGCAACTTCAGCAGCCTCAGGATACAAAATCACTGTGCAAAAATCACAAGAATTCCTATACACCAATAACAGACTTAAAGAGAGCCAAATCAAGAATGAATTGCCATTCACAATTGCTACAAAGAGAATAAAATACCTAGGAATACAACTAACAAAGGATGTAAAGGATCTCTTCAAGGAGAACTAAAAACCACTTCTCAAGGTTATTAGAAAGGACACAAATAGATGGAGAAACATTCCATGCTCATGGTTAGAAAGAATCAATACTGTGAAAATGCCCATACTGCCCAAAGTAATTTATAGATTCAGTGCTATCCCCATCAAGCTATCTATGACCCTCTTCACAGAACTGGAAAAAACACCTTAAACTTCATATGGAAGTAAAAGAGCTCACATGGCCAAGTCAATTCTAAGCAAAAAGAACAAAGCTGGAGGCATCATGCCACCTGACTTCAAACTATACTACAAGGATACAGTAATCAAAACAACATGGTACTTGTACCAAAACAAAGATATAGACCAATGGAACAGAACAGAGGCCTGGGAGGCAATACCACACATCTACAACCATCTGATCTTTGATAAACATGACAAAAACAAGCAGCATTCTCAAGGAAAATAAATTCCAACCAAAAATTTTATATCACATCAGATTCAGCTTTATAAGCAAAGGAAAATAAAATCCTTTCCAAAGGAAGAAGCACTAACAGACACTGTTACCACTAGACCAGTCTTACAAGAGACCTTTTAGGGATTTCTAGCCATGAAAACAAAAGAACAATACTTTCTATCACAAAAACACAATACAGAGCCTGCATATCCTAGAAAGCAACCACAATAGAAACTACAAAGCAACCAGCTAACATCTACATGATAGAATCAAATCCTCACACAGCTATATTAACCTTGAATGTGGATGGTCTTAACATGCTACTTAAAAGACATAAAATAGCAATTTGGATAAAAAAAGAAGCTCCATACATCTGCGGTCTTCAAGAGACACATCTCCCTGGCAATGACACTATAGACTCAATGTAAAGAGTCTCCATACTCTCTGATCACAGTGAAATGAAAGGAGAAATCAATACCAAGAAATTCTTTCAAAACCACATGATTACATGAAAATTAAACAATTTGTTCCTGAGCAACTTTTGGATAAACATTGAAGTCAATGTAGACATCAAAAAATTCTTTGAAACTAATAAAAAAAGAGACACAACATAACAAAATCTCTGATTCAGTCAAAGCAGTGTTAAGAGAAAAGCTTAGAGGGCTAAATGCCTACCTCAAAAAGTTAGACAGATTTCAAATTAACTATCTAACATCATACGTTGAAGAACTGTAAAAACAAGAACAAGTAATCCCATAGCTAGCAGAAGAAAAACAAATTATTAGGTTGGTGCAAAAGTAATTGTGGTTTCTTTCATGGTAAGTAATGGCAAAGCTGCAATTATTTTTGCATCAACCTAATAACTGAAATCAGCACTGAACAGAATGAACCACTGAAACTCAAAAGTCTGGACAAATAACAAAAAATAAATGATTGTTTTGAAAATATAATCTAGATTGCTAGCTAGATTAACAAAGAAAAGAGGAGAGAAGATCCAAATAAGAACAAAGAGAAATGAGAAATGTAATTTTATAATCAGTTTCACAGAATTACAAAATATCCTCACAGACTACTATGAGCACCTCTATGCACACATTCTGGAAAATCTGGAGGAAATTGATAAATTATGGAAAACATACAATCTCCCAAGATGGAATCAGGAATAAATTGAAACACTCAACAAAGCAATAGTGAGTTTTGAAATTGAATCAGTAATAAGACACCTACCAACCAAAGAAAGTAACAAACTGATGAATTCAAAACTGAATTACACTATAAGTACAAAAGAGAGCTCATATTTCTGAACTGCTAATTCTACTGAAATTATTATAAAACATTGAGGAGGAGGGAATTCTTCCTAATTATATGAAGACAATATCATCCTGATACTAAAACCTGGCAAAGACAAAATGAATGCATCAAGAAAACTACAGGCCAATATTCCTGAGGAACATAGATACTAAATTGCTTAACCAAATACTAGCAAACCTAATTCAACAGCACATTAAAAGGTTAATACACTTTGATCAAGTAGGCTTCATTTCTGAGATGCAAGGTTGGTTCAACATAAGTTAATCAATAAATGTGATTCACCACATAACAGAATTAAATACCGCAAACATATTATCATTTCAATAGACATGGAAAAAGCTTTTGATAAAATTCAATATTCTTTCATCATAAAAACTCTCAAGAAATGAGACATCAAACAAACTGCAAAATAATAGGAGGCATATATAACAAACCTACAACCAGTATCATACTGAAAGAGGAAAAACCTGAAGGATCTCCCTTGAAAAATGGAAAAAAACCAAGGATGCTCATTCTTGCTACTGCAATTCAATATAGTACTTGAAGTTGGAGCCAAAGGAATCGGGCAAGAGAAAGTTATATAAAAGACATAGAAATAGGTAAGGAAGAAGTCAAATTATCTTCATTAACTGTATAATTTTCTACCTAAAAAACCCTAAAGATGATCCAAAATCCTCCTGAAACTGACAAATGATTTCTGTGTGCAGTTTTTGGACAAAAAAATTCAGTGTTCAAAAATCAGTAGCATTTTTATTCATCAGTAACATTCAAATTGAGAGCAAAATAAAGAACACAATCCCACTCACAATAGCCACAAAAATATAAAATACCTAGGAATACAGTTTAAAAAGGAAGTGAAGAATCTCTACAAGGAGAACTACAAAATACTACTGAAAGGAATCATAGGTGAGACAAACATATGAAAAAACTTTACATGCTCATGGATTTGGAGAATCAATATCATTAAAATTTCCATACTGTCTAAAACAGTCTAAAGTTTCAATGCAATCCTTATCAAACTACAAATATCATTTTTTCACAGAATTGGAAATAAACTATTACAAATTTCACAAGAAGCCAAAAGTAAGCCTGAACAGTCAAAACAATCCTAAGAAAAAAACAAAACAACAACCAAAAAGAAAAAAAAACTACAGGCATCATGTTACTGGACTTCAAACTATATTATAAGGCTACAATAATAAAAATAGCATGGTACCAGTACAAAACCCGACACTTACACCAATGGAACAGAATAGAGAACCCAGAAATAATGCTGTGAACCCACACCCATTTGATCATCAATGAAATCAAACAAAATATGCAATGGGGAAGTGATTTTTTTTTCATTCTCAAATAAATAAATCATTTCCATCAATATACAAACATGTAATTTCTCATATCTTAAAGTTTCACAAATTTTCTTGACCACACATCTGTGCAATATACTGTCCAACAATTTTGCTTTCTTTTAACTCCTCCCAAAAGCGATCCTGTGTTCACTGCCTCAAATCCCTCTTCTCCCATTCTCTCCTAACCCCATTTCAAATAGAATATTATCCAATCATTCCATAGCAACTGGTTGCTAAAGGTCACAAATTACCTTGATATTATTAACCCAATGGTTAATAGTTTTCATTTTCTCACTAATCTAAAGTATATAATGTAGTTGACATCAGTCTCCTTTCTACCCTATAGTTTTACACTCATATGTTTTTCATCCTGGATTCACAACATATTAAGTGTGGCTTAATTTGGCCAGACCACTTGAACAAACATTGCAGTCACTATAACACTTAAAATATATCTCCAATTATATACATCTACTATAAGAAAGATAATTCTCAAAGAACTAAAACAGATATACAAGAAAAATCAAACAACCCCATTCAAAAGTGAGAGAAGGATATGAACAGACACTTTTCAAAAGAAGACATATATAAGGCCAACAAACGTACGAAAAAATGCTCATCATCAGTGATCATTAGTGAAATGCAAATCAAAACCACATTGAGATACCATCTCATCCAGTTAGAATGTGATCATTAAAAAATCTGGAGACAACAGATGCTGGAGAGAATGTGGAGAAATAGGAACACTCTTACACAGTTAGTGGGAGTGTAAATTAGTTCAACCATTGTGGAAGACGGTGTGGCGATTCCTCAAGGACCTAGAAATAGAAATTCCATTTGACCCAGCAATCCCATTACTGGGTATATACCCAAAGAACTATAAATCATACTACTATAAAGACACATGCACACATATGTTCATTGCAGCCCTGTGTACAATACAAAAGACCTGGAACAAACCCAAATGCCCATCAATGGTGGACAAAGAAAATGTGGTACATATACCCCATGGAATACTACGCAGCCATAAAAAACGATGAGTTCGTGTCCTTTGTAGGGACTTGAATGAATCTGGAAACCATCATTCTCAGCAAACGGACACAAGAACAGAAAGCCGAACACTGCATGTTCTCACTCATAGGTAGTTGTTGAACAATAAGAACATGTGGACTCAGGGAGAGGAGCATCACACACTGGGGCAGTGGTGGGGGTAGGGGAGAGACAGTGGGGGGTTGGGAGGGAGGGGTAGGAGGGGAGGGATAACATGGGGAGAAATTCCAGATATAGTATGCACCTAAAGTAAAATAAATAAATTTAAAAAAGGATAATTCTCCAACATACAACCAGATTATTATCACACAAAAATTCAAAATATCATCTAATACAAATTTACATTTAAATCCTCTAATTTGCTCTTTCCCCAAATATTTTATATCTGCTTTTCCTCAGTTAACTCTACTACTTCCATGTATCACTTAATTTCCAGGTGAATTAATTGTTTGATTACTTTCAATTAACTTGCTTGACTTTCTCATTCTCCCAAACCTGGTAATGTTGGTCTACACCAGAGCTCATCATCTATACACTCATAACATTGGTCACCTTATCATTTTTCTTGGATTTATATATTGCCAGAATGTTATTGATACCACATTTAAAACTCAAAAGCTCAGGATTCTGTCTTAAATTCTAGACTCATTTATCTAAATATGTATGTGACTTCTACAATTGAATATTTAATAGAGTTATAGAACACAACATGTCCAAATTGGGTTCCTGGTTCCTATCTCCCACAAAATTTGCATAGATGTTTGATAGCACCCAGTCATTGAACTGTTCAATCACAAGTTTTAGAATTATCCTTCATATAATTTTCCCCTCTCTTCCTACTTTAAATTATCAAAACATTTTAGTACCTCTATTTTTAAATTATATCTAACACTTCCTGCTGTGGATCATTCTGTTGTCAACTAGATTATACTCAAAACACATTTCATAGATTTTTCTATCTCTAAGATGCAGGGTAACAATCGGCTTGAAGAAGTTCTTTGTCAGATTTGGGGGAAAAAATAGAAGCAGCAGCCAGTGTGCTCTGAGGACATGTTAATTAATTTAGACAAAAGCATATGGACTTGCAAGCTGTGTTTTAGCTTGCTCTTCCCATCACTGTGTCTGCTTCCTAATTTTTGAGGCTGTGTATCTCAGGCCATCACCAAATACTGCATTTTTGACTCCCAACTACCTACCATGAATTACTATATTAGTTGCTACTTTAAGGCCCCACTAAAACCTCTAGATTTGTTTTGCTTCTGAAATTAATTTTTCCGTGGCTCCTCCTAGTTTCTCAAACTGTCTTTGGAATTTTATTTCTAAATTGTCTCAAATAAATATGTAAAGCCTAGTAATTAAAACAAACCTCCATTTCATGGTTCATAGTGTTTCTTCTTCCCTGATAAATGGTGTCTGATAAACCTAATAACATCCTGAGTACAGTCTTTTTTATATTTTTGATGGAGCCATTTTTTAGCATTCTCTTATCTCGACATCAGCCACCATATTTCCTTCAACATATGTTAAGTTAATAATTATTCTGCTTACAATCCTCTGCTTGCTCCCATTTTTACTCAAATCTCAATTTTACTTCAAATGGCTTTGGAATCCCTTCCTAATTGAGTATCCTGTTATCTCTTAGGACTCGTCTCCTGTGACATTTGTCCTTACTCACTTTTTTTCGATCTACACAGATCACTTCATTATTTTGTATAAGTACATTCCACGACTTAAGAAATGTGTTCTACAATTTCCTCTGCATAGCTATATCTTCCCTCAGATAACAGTTTATCTGTTCTAACTGCTTTATATCCTTGTTCAAATCGCAGTATCTAAAATTGTCTTATTCTTAACTAAAATACGTTGTGACTCTTAAACCCTTATTCTGCTCTCGTCAATGTATAACATAAGCATAATTACCATAGATATGCTCTCTTATAACATAATATATAATTTACTAATTTCTTATGATCCATGTTTTTTTATTGGCTGTCTCACTGGATCCTAAGCTTTCCATAGATATGAATGTTATCGGCATATCTAGCATCTGGAAATATGTTGGCTTTAGTATTTACTTAGTTAATACATGTAAAATAAATAGATGGGGTAAGGAATTTAAGCAAGAGGAGAGGATCATTTTAAACCATAAGCACTGGTGTTTAAGTTGAAGAGGAATGTGTATTAAGAAAAGAAATAGTAGATAGGATAATGTGGATCAAAATTTAACAAGACCATATTCCATGGCAACCTGCTAAACAAGTTCATCAACTATGTTAATATGCAATATTGGTTTTGATAAAAATCATCCACAATTGGTAAATTGTATTTATTAATTTATACAAGCATGTATCAGAAATTAGACCAATCCCTCATTGCCACTTCAAGAAAACTGAAAGAAAAGCCTATTGTCACATACAGAAATTTATCTTGTTAAAATATTGTTTAAGAAGAATAGTTTCAGCACATCCACATCAGAACTGGATATCACTTTAAAATGTGGATATTAGATAAAAGCATAATTTATGCTATTTATTTGATATTCACGTTATTGCTATTGTTGAAATAAGTTGTGACTTCATATATCTGTTCACTAGTTACCTTTCCTTCATTGGAAATTATATATCTGTGTTTTATAATTATACAAATCATTCTATATGGTATTGTATATAATTATATAAATAAGATACAATTATATGCATTATTCTCCAACTTGATCATACTAAGTACAGTATCTAAGAAATAGAAAAAAAACTAAAAATGATTTTTGTAAAAGCCCATTGTAATCTTATGTATGTGTAAATAAAAAGGAAATTCAGACACTTCTGATTTCTGAAGCGAAATGTAAAGATAATTTGGAACTAGTCACTGCCATTCTTTAAACAAGAGAATACTTTGAATATTAATATCTCTTCTTAGATCATCAGGTAAATGAGACCACAGAACACAGGAATATCCTGAACATTGAAGCGACAGGTGAATTTTAGAAGCATAGCTTACAGGGAGCAAAGCCACGGGACTAGTAAAACTTAATTTTTAATTGACAAACCACTTTAGGCAGAGTGTAGACTAATTTGAAAGGTAAAAACTCTTGAGGACTAAGCTTCAGGAGGGCTCCCACACTTTCATGAATTTTTCCTCCAGAAATCCCTTGGAGAAATTTTACTTCTGGGTTTTCAGTGAACATCAGAGAAAAATATCTTTCTGCTTCCTTAGGAAAAAAGGAAAAAAATAACTAATTTACAATAAGCTCAAGGACAAGGCAATCATTTTCAAACATGTCTAGAGTGTTCTGTTCTTCACCTGTGCTCAAATAAAACTATTTTACCAGAGCCAGCCCACACAGCATGAAGGAAATACCCAACTTCAGTAGCAACTAGCTTTTTAGTCTTACCTAAGGGACAATAAATAAACAAAACAAGTGGGACACAGTCTGAGAGCCCAGGCACAGGGAAAGCCTGAGACCTAATCATAGGACCATTGAATGCTTCTCTTCCCCTTCCACCTTCATATCATACCAAGAGATACACTGTATGATAACAGAAAATGACAGCTGAGTACACTAACTCTGAAGTTATTTAAGAGAACATTTCCAGGGAAAATCAAACTCAACAGGGTTGTCAAAAGTGAAAACACTGAAGAAAAGTGTAAACTTTAGTCAGATAAATATAACCCCTCACCACTAAAGGAATATTTGCTTCGGTTACTATTACCCTGTGCAAATGGCTGGCATTCACCAAAAAATTATAAGACACACTAAATTGCAAGAGAAAACTGTCCAAAAAGACAAAGCAAGCAAAAGGACCAGAATACATGGTGGAGATTTTGGAATTACCAGACTCATAGTTTAAAACTGCTATGATGAATAAGCTAAGGACACTAATAGGTGAACAAACAAACAAAAATCCATAGACCAATTATATTTAGCACAATTCAATTGAACCAAAACCAATTTATAAATTGAACAGCATTCAGTACAATAGACGTTCAGAGAGCTCAGCTTCACAGTGAGGACGTGGAATATTTGAAGTCAGAAAACAGAATAATAGAAGTAACTTACAGGAAATGTTTGAATTGATGATAGCTCTGCATTTGTCTTATTTGGTATAGTCTTAGCAGTTGGCAGTCTATGATTATATAAAGCTTGACTGCTATGATTGTTTGAGACTCAGACAATTGTTACAAGGATATACTCTTAAGATATATTGCAGCTTGTTTACATACTGAGTTTACAGTTTGGTACATAAGAATTCAAAGTATGGGGGCAGCTTTATGCCAAATTTAACTACGTTTGACATGGGACAAATGAAAAACAAAAGAACAAATGAGTAAGGCAAGCAGCAATGGAAACTATAAAAGAATCAAAAGAAAATGCTAGAAATCAAAAAGGATGTAAACAAATTGAAGAATGCATCAGATGTGCTTGCCAATGGATTAGACAGAACAGAAGAAAGAATCAGATGAAAACATTTGCTAAACATATATGTGATAAAGGCCCAAAATAGCCAACACAGCAATAAAGAAATAGAAGAAAATAATAAGAATGACACTTGTATCTAAAATACACAAAAACATTTAAAATATAAGAATAAGAAGGCAATCAATTTTTGCCAGGTAAAAATTAAGCAAAAGAACTGCACCAAAGAAGATGCATAGATAACAAGTGAACAAAAGATGCTCAAGATCAAAGGGAATTGTAAATTAAAATAATAGGGAGATATGATTACACACCCATAGGCCAATCAGTATGCAGAGCAATAGGAACTCTCATCTCTTGCTTGTGACAGTGCAAAATGGTAGCATCACATTGGAAAAAATTGTCAGTATATTACAAAGCTTAACATAGTCTTACTATACAATAGTGTAATCACACTTGTGGATATTTACCAAAATGAAATTTTAAGTTCACACAAAAACCTACACACAAATGTTTATAAAAACTTTACACATAATTGCTTAAAATTTTGAATTATTCAACATTTCCTTCAATTGGGAAATAGGTGAAAAAACTGGTAAGTTATACAATAGAATATTTTTCAAATATAAAAATAAATTACTTTCCAAGCCACCAAGAGACATGGAGGAATATTGTTATGTGAAAGGAGTCAGTCTGAAGAGGCTACATATTGTATAATTCCAACATTCCAGAAAAGGCAAAATACATATAGTATTAAAAGATAGTTATTTCCAAGGGTTGGTGGGGGAAATAATGGCTGGGTGGAACACAGTGATTTTTAGGGCAATGGAACTTCTCTGTATAATACTGTAATGGTGGATACATGTCATTTTATATTTGTCAAAACCAAAAGTGTACAATACAGAGTGAACCTTAATGTTAACTATGGATTTTAGTTAATAATAATGTATACTTCAGTTGTAATGAATGAACCAAAATAATGCCAGCTAATAAGGAGACAGAGTGTGGGAGACTGAAGGTATATGGAAACTATCTGTACTCTCTACCTAATTTTCTCTAAACTTAAAAAGTTATTTTGGCTGGGCACGGTGGCTCACTTCTATAATCCTAGCACTTTGAGAGGCCAAGTCAGGGGGAATCACTTGAGCCTAGGAGTATGAAACCAGGCTAGAAAACATAGGGAGATTCTTTCTCTACAAAAAATTTAAAAAGAAAAAATTAGCAGGTTTTGGTAGCATGCACCTGTAGTCCCAGATACCCAGGAGGCTGAGGTGGGAGAATTGCCTGAGCCTGGTTGGTTGAGGCTGCAGTGAGCAGTGATTGTGCCACTGTGCTTCAGCATGGGTGACAGAGAAAGACCCTGTCTCTGAATAAATAATATTTTAAAAGTTATTTTTAATTTAAAAAGGAATTCAGGTAATTAATTTTCCTGTCAAAATAGAAGTATTTTTATAGAAGCTCAAGAGAAAAAAACTGTCTTAAGAAAATAGTAGCCAAAAATGTGCATTCATATACAAAAGGCACACAGCAGATATTTATAACAATTTTGATGTTTCTTATGGGTTCAGATTGGAATAAAAGTTGACAAAAAATGTATTTCTTTCACAATTGAAATATATTTCTTTCATGGCTCTTCAATTATGAATCAAAAAGTTATAGTGCTTACACCCAGATTTCATTTGAATCAAATTACTCCCATATTAAAATGGATGTTTTTAAAAACCACTGGATTTAAAAAACTTGTTTTGTACATATTTAGTAAGCAACTTATTTATACCTCTAGAAATGTCAGGTACATGAGAAGAAATATTCAAAATTTGATTGTAAATTCTTAAATATTTTGATATTTGAGAAACCAGTCAATTCTAGGTAAATCTTTTGAAGAAATAATATTTCCTTCAAAATGAGCAATTTCTTAGAGATGGATACACACGGGAAACCTAGCTGATATAATTACCAGATAGTTGATGTTAAAATAATTAAATAAAGGTTATTTGCCATATTTCTGAACAAAAGGTGCCATCCCTGTTAAATCTATTAGTTGGTAGAATAATTTGGTTTATAAATGTTTCTGTTCATGCTGAAAATCAGTTACACTCATAATGGAATGCCCTAGTTGAACCTGATATACGCAAAATGTAACACCTAGTGCTATGGATGCACTTTAAACCGATACATTGTCACTTCAATTACTTTGCATTGGCATCTGTGGTTATTTAGAATTACAAGTTAATTTGGATGACTTCCAGAACAAATAAACAAGTGCAAAACTGTCTCAATGCATTTATTGTGCTTCAATGATTGAAGGGCTTTTTGTGAATGTGGCTTTAATGTTCCAGAATAATTTTGTCTAACAGCAGGAGGTGGCTAGACTTCTAAACAAAGTGTTCTTTTATTATAAATTATGCGAAATCTACATGAAAAAGATATATAGTTTTAATTACAATAATAATAAATGGAAAATAAAGCATCTTATAAAATATCCATGCATAACATGACAATAATAACCATTACAGTAAACATAAATGGCATAAACATAAATGGCAATATTTATAGAAAAACTTAAAATAATTAATGGAAAAATGAAGCATTTTGAACTGCAAGAAATAAAGTAACCATAGTTGAATGAACAGGAAGCCAGAGCTATTCAAAAATAATGAACAACAAAAAAGTAATTCTAAAACAATAATTTTATTTTGGAAGCTGAGCAAACAATATGTTGCCTCTGAGAATTTACAAATTCAGTTCCATCTAGGAAACCATAGAGAAATGAATATATATCTATTATGTCTACAACTATATGCAGTTCCTGAGTTTCCTAGTATTAATAGAGCAGTCATTCTTAGTTATATATCTCTATCTTAAAATAATGCCTGCAGCCAACTAACATGGTGTTAACTTGCTCCTAGGGCACTTCTTTTCTTAATCTGCATATTCACTTAGAGAAATCTCATCAAAGCTTATGATTTAATCTACATGCATAAATTTATATCTCCTCCCCTGATCGTCCAGCTAATATAAAATCTCCTAGATTCAAATATTGTGATGGTTAATTCTACATGTCAACCTGCCTGGGCTATGGTATCCAGTTTATTTGGTCAAATACCAATCTAAATGCTGTAACAATGTTGTTAGTGGTGATTAACTTTTAAATAAATAAAATTTGAGTAAAGGATATCACCCTCCTTCAGGTGGACAGGTGTCATCTAATTAGGTGAGAGCATTTGGGGGAAAAAACAAGTTTTCCAAAGAAACAATTCTGTCCAAAGACTGTAACATAGAGTCTGTGCCTGAATTTCTAGGTTGCAGCTTTCAAACTCAAGATTGTAACATCAGCTCACTAAATCTCCATACTGCCAGCCTGTTCCACAGATTTTCGACCTGCCAGTCCATACAATCATTCACAAGAGCCAATTTCTTAAAATCTCTCTCTCTCTCTCTCTCTCTCTCTCTCTCTCTCTCTCTCTCACACACACACACACACACACACACATCTGTGTCTGTCTATCCCCTATTGGCACAGTTTCTCTAAAGAACATTGACAAATACACACATCCATTAGGAATCTGTTAGAGATTTCATAATAGATGTTCAAAACTGAACTCTTCTTTGGGTATATATCCAGTAATGGGATTGCTGAGTCAATTGGTGATATTGTTTGGCTGTGTCCCCACTCAAATCTCATCTTGAATTTTAGCTCCCATGATCTCCATGTGTCATGGGAGGGACCTAGAGGGAGGTAATTGAATGATGAGGGTGAGTCTCCCCATCCTGTTCTCATGATAGTGAATAAGTCTCATTAGATCTAATGGTTTTATAAAGGTTAGTTCTCCTGCACATGCTTTCTTGCCTGCTGCCATGTAAGTCATGACTTGGCTTCTCCTTCGCCTTCCACCATGATTGTGAGACCTCTTCAGTCATGTGAAACTGTGAGTCAATTAAACCTCTTTCCTTTATAAATTACCCAGCCTCAGATATGTCTTTATTAGTATCATGAGAACAGACTGATAAAAATGGTAATTCTGAATTATGTTCTTTGAGAGATTGCCAAACTGCTTTTCATAATGGCTGAAGTAATTTACATTCCCACCAGCAGTGTACAAGTGTTCTTTTCTCTCCACAACCTCACCGTCATCTGTTATTTTGTGACTTTTTAATGATCACCGCTCTGACTGCTGTGGTAACTCACCGTGGTTTTGATTTGAATATGTCTAATATTGAGCATCTTTTAATATACTTAGTGACTGTGTGTGCATTCTTTTGAAAACTGTAGTTTCATGTCCTTTTCCACTTTTTAATGTGATAGTTTATTTTTGCTTGTAAATTTGTTTGTTTCTTACAGATGCTTGATATTAGACCTTTGTTAGAAGTAGTTTGCAAATATATTCTCTAATTCCTTAGGTTGTCTAATCTGTTGATAATTTCTTTTGCTATGCAAAAGCTCTTTCATTTTATTAGGCCCCACTTGTTCATTTTTGCTTTTGTTGAATTTGCTCTTGGCAACTTCATCATGAAATCTTTCCCAGGTCCTATGTTCAGAATGGTATTTCCTAGACTACCTTAAAGGGTTTTTACAGTTTTAGGTTTTACTTTTAAGTATTTAATCTCTCTTCATTTGATATTTATATATGGTGTAAGAAAGGTTTCCAGCATCAGTCTTCTGCAGATGGCTAGCCAATTATCCCCAAACTGATTGAATAGGAAGTCCTTCCCTCATTGCTTGTTTTTGTTGCCTTTGTTGAAGATCAGATGCTTGTAAGTGTGTAGCATTATTTCCGGGTGCTCTATTCTATTCCATTGGTCTATGTGTCTGCTTTTGTACCAGGATCATTTAGTTTTGGTAACTATAGTAGTCTTGTAGTTATGGTGTGGAGTCGGGTAGTATGATGCCTCCAGCTTTGTTCTTTGTGCTTAGAATTGCATTGGCTCTTTGGGCTCTTTTTTTTTTTATTACCATATGAATTTTAAAATAGATTTTTTTTGTAGTTTGATAGGAATGGCTTTGAATCTGTAAACTGCTTTGCTCACTATGGCCATTTTAACAATATTTGTTCTTCCTATCCATGAGCATGGAATGTTTTTCATTTGTTAGTGTCATCTCTGATTTCTTGGAGCAGCCTTTTGTAATTCTAGCTATACAGGTCTTTCACCTTTTTGGTTAACTGTTTTCCTAGGTATAAATTCTTTTTGTGTTTGTTGTGAATGGGATTGCCTTCTTGATTTGGCTCTGGAGCTTAGATGTTGTTAGTGTATAGAAAGATTACTGGTTTATGTACATTGCTTTTGTATCTTGAAATTTTGCTGAAGTGGTGTAAAAGACCAAGGACCTTTTGGACAGAGACTGTGAGGTTTTCTTGGTATAGAATCACACTGTCTGCAAACTGGAGGGTTCTACCCTCTCTCTTCCTATTCTGATGCTTTTCATTTCTTTCTTTCACCTGACTGTTTTGGCTAGGACATCTAGTACTATGTTGAATAGGAGTGGTAAGAGAAGATACCTTCATGCTACCATAAAAGCACAGGCATTTGTATGTTTATCACCACATTATTTACAATAGCAAGGAAATTGAATCATCTTAAATACCCATTACTGGTAGACTGGATAAATTAAGATGTGGTTCATGTACCCTATGGAATACTATGCAGCCATAATAAAACAGTATCATGTATTTTACAGCAACATGGATGAAGCTGAAGGTCATTATCATAGCAAACTAACACAGAAGCAGAAAACCCAATATGGATTGGTCTCATTTGTAATTGGGAGCTAAACACTGAGTTTATATGGACACAAAGATGGAAGCAACGAATTCTGGGGCCTACTTGATGGTAGGAATTTGGCATTAGAGAGAGGTTCAAAAAATACATATCAAGTACTATACTTATTACTTGGGTGCCATGACACACAATTGGCCTATATTACACACTTACACATGTACCCCTGAAACTAAAATAATTTTTTTAAAAAAGAAACTAAAATCTTGTTTTCTCCCTTAACCCAATGATTCCAGAGAACAATAAAATTATTTTCAATCTAATTTCACTACACTAGATACTATGGGATGTTTATAGTATCTGAAATCTATTCATGACATTATAATCTCCATCTACTAAACTATCTGACTCATTACCCAGAGAACTTAAAGGAGGAATTGATGTGTGTGTGTGTTTGTGTAATACACAAGAAAATCTGTAAACATTAGAATGGTTAATTTTATGTGTCTACTTGACTGGGTCTTAGAGTGCCCAGGAATTTGGTTCAACATTATTCTGGGTATGTCTGTGAGGTTATTTTGATGAGATTAGCATTTAAATCTGTAGACTAAGTAAAGCAGATTTTCTTCCCTTGTGTGTGTGGCTCTCCTCCAAATAGTTGAAAGCTTGAATAGAAAAAAAAGACTTAGCATCCTGAGAGTAGTAGAGAATTGCCTCTGACTGCTTTACAGTCAGAATATCATTTTTTCTCTCCCTTTGGACTGTAACTGAAATATCAGCTTATCTGGGTCTCCACATTGCCACTACAGTTCTTACGAATTGTCCCCTTGCCATCATTCATATCATGTAAGCCAATTTCTTATAATCTTTCTTTCACTCTGTGTCTATATAAATATTCTATGAAGCATTTGTTATACAAGACAATTCTGATTGCCTTCACTTCTCACTCCCAAGAAGCAAATCCCTCTTTGCTTCTAGAACTATAATCAGGCTTAAATCCCAGAAGGCTCCTAAAGGTGAGATGTGATGTGTGATCCATGGGAAGGTGTACTACAATCCCAAAAAACTATTTGAGTTTCTAATGTTTACAGATAAATATACAGTGTACATGTGTAAGAATGGATACTAATGGTGTAGGGTAGTGGGGGAAGGAACATAAGTTGGATCAGGTTGAATGTATTAATCTGGACTCATAAGGCAGAGATTCTGTATTTAGTGTTGCAACTCAGAGACTTGCAAAGAACTCTAATAGTTTGTTGAGCTCATTATATAAAACTATGACAAAAAATGGCCTACAATGAATGAGTTAGAAATGCCAGACTTGCTTTGGTTCAATGGATAGGAAGGGATTCAAAAACTTAGGGGGATTGGAATATTAGAGTGAATTTGTTATTTAAGACCTATTCAACCACTGTGGAAGAGTCCAAAAGACATGCCTTTTCCCCAAACTGTGAGAAAGTTGTGACGGGGAACTCAGGATTCTTGACATGCTCTCTGATGGGTCTTTTGTAGGCCATATCATACAGTGGAACCTGCAGTGAATGAGCTGGGAAAACCAACTCAAAGGGATTAATTGAATTCTGGGGAACAGGGACCAAGTGGTTGATTACTTTTAATCAACCACTAAAAGTAAGATCGGTGTGGTTACTGCAATGGTCTCCAGTGTCAAAGCAGCAAGCAAATTAGTGTGACACACATGTAACTATGGTGTTGATTAGTTGATCATCATGCTCCTAGAAGTAAAAGATGTCCTAGAAGTGATAGTGAAAGTAAAAGGAAGCATACTAAATTAGTACTTGATCTGGATGAGCAGATCTGTATGTTCTAGGTCAAGTGAACAAAATACTAGTATGAATCATAAAAACAGACAGTAATTGTCCCTCAATAAATTTCCACAGTTGATGTAGTTTATATACCAAGACCCTTTCTTCTTGTGCAAAGACCCCGGTATATTGCCAAAAGTGTATATCGTCATTTTTCCCCTAGCCATCTCCAAAGAGATATATGGCTTTAACCTGGGTGAGTGTGCATGGAAAAAAAAACAGAACTAATCAGAGTTTTCAGGGACTAATGGACATTCTCTTTAAGTTGACCCAAATTTGAGGAGACACCTATGTCACTGGCCCATCAATAAGACTACAGGCTTACAAAATTCAGGTGATCAATGGAGTTTTAGCTCAGGTCCATTTCAAATTGAATCTAGTGTGTCCTTGATCTCATTCAGTTGTTTTTTTCTCAGTTCTTAAATGCATAATAGGAAAAAAAAATACTCAGCACATGGCAGAATCGCCACATGATTCCCTGCCCTGTGTTGTGGAGCTATTATGGAGAAAAAAGACAAGAAGAAGCTAGTAGAACTGCCTCTACCTATAAAATAGTAAACCAAAAGCAATCTTGGTCACCTGGAGGGATCTCGGAGATCACTGCCCATTTAGGACTTCAAAAATGCAAAGGTGGTAATTTCCATGACATCTCCATTCAACTCATTTATTTGGCTTGTGCAGAAGCCAGCTGGATCTTGTAGAATGATAGTAGATTAGTATAAATTTAACCAGGTGGTTATTCCAGATGAAGCTGCTGTACCTTCCCTGTTCTATCTTAGGGGTGTATCAACTCTCCATTTCTTTGTTATTATTTTGTTCCCTGGAATCTTCCTCATCTTTTCCTACCACAGAGTATCACACTGGTGACATTATGCTAATTGGAACTAATGATCTAGAAGTAGCAATTATTATAGACTTATTGGTAGAACATTTTATGTCAGAGGATGGAAAAGATATCTGACAAAATTTCTTCCCCAGTGAAATTTCTAGGAGGTCAGTGGTGTGAGGTGAGTAGAGATTTCCCTTCTAAGTTGAAGGGTTATTTATTGCCCTCATCTTTTCCCACAACCAGAAAAAGAAAAGAAAAGAAAAGAAAAGGCACAATGGCTAGTAGAAGTCTTTGGATTTTGGAGGCAACATATTTCTATTTGGGTGTGTTATCCTGGCACGTTTACTGAATGACCCAAAGAGGTGCTAGTTTTAAGTGTAGCTCAGAAAAGTGTCTCTGCAAAAGGTCCAGGATGCTGTGCAAGCGCCTATGCCACTTGGACCATATGATCTAACAGATCCAGTGGTGCTTAAAAGGTCAGTGGCAGGTAGGGGTTGTATTCGTCTGTTCTCACACTGCTATAAAGACATACCCAAGACTGGGTAATTTAGAAAGGAAAGAGGTTTAATCGACTAACAATTCTGCATGGCTGAAGAGGCCTCAGGAAGTTTACAATCATGGCAGAAGATGAGACAGAAGCAAAGGCACATCTTACATAGTGGACAGGTGAGAGAGAGCAAATGAATGAAGGGAGAAGAGCCACTTATAAAACCATCATACCTTGTGAGAACTCACTATCACTACTACCCCAAGAAAAGCATGAGGGTTGCCATCTCCATGATCCAATCACTTCCCACCAGGTCCCACCCTCGACATGTATGGATTATTGCAATTACAGTTTAATATGACAGTTGGGTAGGAACACAGAGGCAAACCATATAAGGGTTGTTATTGGAGCCTGTGGCAGAACCCTGTAAATGAATTGCATGCAGATCTTTAAGATTTTTGAGGAACGTTCTGCAATACTCTGTGAATAACTATATCCCTTTTAAAAAATAACTCTTATGATATAGTTAGGGTATTTGCCCCCAGTCAAATATCATGTTGAATTGTAATGCCCAGTGCTGAAGGTGGGGTATGGTGGAAGGTATTTGTGTCATGGGGGCTGATCCCTCATGAGTTGTTGCTGTCTTTGGAATAGTTAAGTCTCGTGAGATCTGGTCATTGAAAAGCGTGTGGCATCCCCCACCCCATTTGCTTTTGCTTCTATTATCACATGATTTAGCTGCTTCCACTTTGCCTTCTGCAATGCCTGGAAGCTTCCTGAGGCCTTCCCAGAAGCAGATGTCACTATGCTTTCTGAATAGCCTATAGAACCATGAATCAATAGAATCTATTTTCTTTATAAATGATCCTTTCTCAGGTATTTTTTATAGCAATGCAAGAAGGGTTTAATGCAGCTTGCAACTGGGCTTTAGTAAAAACTGAATGATTAATGATTGCCAGCAATTTACCCTGCAACCTAATTTACCCATAATGAACTGGTGTTATCTGATCTAATAAGCCATAAAGTTTGGTGTGCACACAGCAATCCATTATCAAATGGAGGTGGTATATATATGATTGAGCCCAAATATGCCATGAAGGCATGATTAAGTAACATCAAAAGTGCCCCAAATGCCAACTGTCATCACTTCTTCTTATGGTCTTATCCACCATCATGGTAGTCTAAATAGCATTGTTTCTTATAAAAAGAACTTACATAATAACAGATAAAATATGGCAGTGGACTCATACTCATGGAATTCATGGTCTTACCATATTGCTAACCATCCCGAAGCAGCTGGCTTGATGAAAGAGTGGAATGTCTTTCTGAAGTCTCAGCTATCATTGCAGCTAGGTGGTAAAAGTTTACAGGACTGAGATGAGATTGTCCTGAAATCTGGGCTTTTCATAAATAACACCCAATGTATGGTAATATTCTCCCCATTCCAAGGATTCTCAGACCCGTGAATCAAGGAGTAATCCAATAGCAAAATTGTTGCTTTCTACACACAGGAACTTATGCTCTGCTGATCCAGAGGTCTTAACCTCAAGAGGAGGAACGTTTTCACCAGGAGTCACAATTATTCCATGGAACTGGAAGTTAAAACTGACACTTAGCAACTTGTGGCTCCTCATGCCTCGGAATCAACAAAGATGAGAGATATTGTGCTGGCCAGTGTTATTGATCCTTACCATCTAGTAGAAAATGGACAACTATTCCACAATGGAGGTAAGAAAGAATACATCTGAAATACAGAGACTCTATCTGGGCCTGCTCTATAGCTAAGGTCAATGGAAAAACTACATGACCCAATCCAGGCAGAAGTACTACCAGGCCCTCTATCAGTGAAGATTTCAGTTGCCCCACCAGGTAAAGAACCATTAGCAGCTTAGCTGCTTGCTGAAGGGAAAGGGAATACAAAATTGGAAATGGAAGAAGTTAGTTATAAATACAAATATGACTAAATATGACCAGTTACCAAAATGAGAACTATAATGGGCATTTACTCATTTTGTTATGTATGAATGTTTACATGGAATAAAATATATATTTTCTCTTGTATTTCCTCATCATGCAACATAAGAAGTATTAACTTCATTTCATAATATTTAACTTGTAGTATATCATGGAAAGGAGTAAAAATCATGTAAAAACTGTGCCTCCTTTCCTGAAAAAGAGAATAGTATGTTTTCAGTTGTAGTCATTATAGTTTAGGCTGAATTACGACCTTGCATTGTTTCATTTGAAGATTTGGTGTGGTTAAAGAAAATGAACATGGGTCACAAGTTTATTAAGGGGTAAACTTGTGATTATTGATTTTGTCAGCTTGATTAGAACATGGAGTGTCCAGATATTTGATTGAACATTATTTTTGCTGTTTCTATGAAGATAGTTTTGGATGAGATTAACATTAAATTGGTAGTGTGAGAAAAGTAGATGGCTGACCTTCTTCCAAATAAGAGAGCAGTTCTCACGCCTGACTTATTTTGTTCTATGACATTGATAATTTTTTCTGCTTTTGAACTTGAACTGAAACACTGGCTCTTTCTGGGTATGTAGAACAAGAGCCTTCAAACGAGACCCACACCACCAGCTCACCTGTGTCTCTGGCTTGCTGATGACCTCTCTTGAGACTCATTAGCCTCCATAGCCAATGCTTTCTATTTTATTTTATAGATTAATACATTTTTACATCTATAGTCTCAGACTGCATAATGACATTTTGGTCAACAGCTGACTTTATATATGATGATCCCGTAAGATTATAATAGAGAGAAACATTTTTTATCAGGTAGTGATATGGTGGACATTGTAACTTTGTACTACAACACATTACTCACATGTTTGTGGTGATGTTGGTGTAAACAAATCTACTACACTGACAGTCACATGAAAGTATAGCACATATAATTATGTACAGTACATAATACTTCTTAATGATATTAAATTATTGTTACAGGTTTATGTATTTGTAATACTATATGTTTAACTGTTATTTTAGAGTGTATTCCTTCTACTTATATTTTTTAAAAAGTAAACTGAAAAACAGCCTCAGGCAGATCCTTCAGGAGATATCCCAGAAAAAGGCATTGTTATAGGAGATGACTGCTCCATGTTTGTTATTGTCCCTGAAGACCTCTTCCAGTGGGACAGGATGTGGAGATGGAAGACAGTGATATTGATGATCCTGACTCTGTGTAGGACTAGGCTAATGTGTGTGTTTATGCCTTAGATTTTGCAAAAAATTTTAAAAAACTAAATAGAAAATTAAAATCAGAAAGAAGCTTATGGAATAAAAAAATAAAGAAATGCAGTTTTTTTTCAGGAGTACAATGTATTTTTTGTTTGTTTTTTAAGACAGAGTCTTGTTCTGTTGCCTACCCTTGAGTGCAGTGGCACGATCTTGGCTCACTGCAAACTCTACCTCCTGTGTTTAAGCGATTCTTCTGCCTCAGCCTCCCGAGTAGCTGGGACTACAGGTGTACACCGCCACCCCTGACTAATTTTTGTATTTTAGTAAAGATGGGGTTTCATCATATTGGCCAGGATGGTCTCGAACTCCTGACCTCATGATCCACCCACCTCAGCCTCCCAGAGTGCTGGGATTACAGGCATCAGACACTATGCATGATCCAGTGTATTTGTTTTTTAACTAAATGTCACTACACAAGAGGCAAAAAGTTTGGAAACAGTTGATAAGACAAAAAAGCTACTGTAAGCTCAGGTTAATTTATTACTGACAAAAAATATATATGTATATATACATTTCATTTAGAGTATATAACATTTTTCACGCCTATGATAATTTACAGCAATGTCCTCAGCCTTCTCATTCACTCACCATTTATTCACATACTCAACCACAACAACTTCTAGCCCTAAAAGCTCCATTCATGGTAAGTGCCTTATACAGGTGTACCTTTTTTCATATTTCAATTGTATTTTTACTGTACGTTTCTATGTTCAGATATGTGCATATGCACATATACTTACCATTATGTTCCAATTGCCAGCATTATTCAGTATAGTCACATGCTGTAAAGGTTTGTAGCCTAGGAGCAGTAGGCTATACCATATAACTTAGGTGTGTAGTAGGTTGTAACATCTAATTTCATGTAAGTACACTCCACGGTATTCACACGTTGTGGAAATTGCCTACTGATGTATTTTTCAGAGTGTATCCTATCCCCTTGTTAAGTGATATGTGACTTTATCTATCTACCTGTTTATCTCTGTATCTATACAAATTAAGCAAGACTATTTTAAAACATGTAAGTGGATTCCAAAAAGATGAGCTCACGATTTATTACTGGTCACTGATTTTGAAGAACATTGTCTCACATAAAAAAGATTAAATTCTTATAAAAACAGAACAGTAATTGTACTTGCGAGAAAATATTATTTAAAAGCCTTCAAGAAGTCACTGAATGGATTCTTGACTTTCCTGTGAGAGAAAAGCAATGCGTCTAGTTAGAGTGTTTTTTTCTTCTGCTAACACCTGACTGATAGATGGATTCTAGATATATCCTCTGTAAAATAATGTGATATATCTACTTTAGCTGAAGCAATACCAGATGGGATATCTGAGATTCTGGGAAAATTACCTGTAAAATTGTGTTGCCACGTGGGCAAATGCAAGCAAACTGGCTGGAGAAAAAAGTAGTCATGCAATGACATTAAGATTCATAAGTTAAAATATTAATCAGCTCTTCTAAGTAAAATAATCATATATAAAGCATTGATTGGAGTAAATGTTTTCCATTATTCCATTCCTGTTGGAAGAAGAGTAATGATAGTGATTATTTTTAGACATAGACAAGTTAAGCACAAGTCTTAAAAATTTTAGAAAGATGACTGCAATTTTAGAAAATAATGGTGTTACTAAGAAGGTAAGAATGTTGGAAATGTGAATTTATAAGAAATCTTAGAAAATTAATAAGATTCTGTAAACAGCAGAAGCATAAAAATGAGTACAACAAATTAAAAATGTCAGTAAATACATTAAATGTAAATGAAAAATTTGCAAAAAGTCCTCATTATGTAATGAAATTAGTGAATAATATAATAGAAAACCTTTGAAAGCATCTGCTTTCATAGGCCTTGGTTTTCACACATCGAGCTCTTTTCTATAGTCCAGTTTACTAAGCATTGTTCATATCTCTGGTTTACATTGCTTATGTTGACACAAGGCAGTTAGTTAATTTTGAAAAAAAAAAACTGTTTTTAACACTATCATTCTCTTAGAAAAAAGTGCAATATCTAGACAAGGATGCCCTCTGTCACCACTCCTATTCAATATAGTACTGGAAATTCTAGCCAGAGCAATCAGGCAAGAAAAAGAAATAAAGGGTATTCAAATAGGAAAGGAGGAAGTTAAATTGTCTCTATTTGCAGACGACATGATTGTATATCTAGAAGACCCCATCATCTCAGCCCAAAATCTCCTGAAACTGATAAGCAACTTCAGCAAAGTCTCAGGATACAAAATCAAAGTGCAAAAATCACAAGCATTCCTATACACCAATAACAGACTTAAAGAGAGCCAAATCAAGAACGAACTGCCATTCACAATTGCTACAAAGAGAATAAAATACCTAGGAATACAACTAACAAGGAACGTAAAGGACCTCTTAAAGGAGAACTACAAACCACTGCTCAACGAAATAAGAGAGGACACAAACAGATGGTAAAACATTCCATGCTCATGGTTAGGAAGAATCAATATCATGAAAATGGCCATACTGCCCAAAGTAATTTACCGATTCAATGCTATCCCCATCAAGCTACCAATGACCTTCACAGAACTGGAAAAAACCACCTTAAACTTCATATGGAAACAAAAGAGAGCCCACATATCCAAGTCAATTCTAAGCAAAAAAAACAAAGCGGGAGGCATCACACTACCTGACTTCAAACT
>CAUYQU010003952.1:0-15985 GCA_963574635.1 Cheracebus regulus
AGAAATGCCAGATATAGGTGAAGGGGAGGAAGGCAACAAATTACACTGCCACGTGTGTACCTATGCAACAATATTGTATGTTCTTCACATGTACCCCAAAACCTAAAATGCAATAAAAAATAAAATTAAAAAAAAAAAGAAAATAAAGGTAAATTATAATCCTATAGTCAAATAATAACAAGAGTTGATATTTTGTAGGATAACTTTTAAAATGTTTTTCTGTTCTATACATAAAAATAATTATTTTTGAGAAAAATGAGACTATACTATAAATTGTTTTATAACTTAATTTTAAATGAATAACCCATCATAACCATTTTAATGTCAATGTTTATCTACACATCATTGTTAGTGTGTATAAAATATTTCCCATCATTTATTTAGCCAAGTCTCAAAGGATGAACAGTTAAGTTTTTCTGTGGGAGTAGGTATTGTTAGAAACAATCAAAAAATGAGATACTCGTATATATATCTTTGTGAAACTCTTTTATTATTTTCTTAGGGTGAACTTCTAGAAATGAAATCATTGGAGCTAATAGGAAATGTTTTTAAAGAGTTTGGCAGTCATTGAGAAACTGTCCTTCAAATAGTTTATATCTATGCTTCCAACAATACTATTAGAAAATCCATTTACATCTACATTATTATTATCAAAAGCTATTATTCAGCTTCTTATTTTTTTGCTAAACTTGTCAATGGAAAATAACATCAGTAAATTGCATTAGAATAAAGGTTTCTATTTTAATTCTAAAATTTTACTTATTCATTCACTATTTAACTACTTGGTGATTAAATTAATGGTGGTAGGAATGGCTTGCTGGGACTACACGTATTTTAAATTCAGAATAATTACTTTTTAAAGCCCCTCAGTTTCTTCAAATTCAGAACATCATCAGATATTCTTGTGCAGAAAATTTATGTTTATTTAGACTACTCTGTTTTTATGGGAGGGGCAGGGGAGAAAAAACATAGATTAGATAATAAATAGTAATTTTATATTTTATTAGTATTTATTGAGAGTTCTATGGTCCAAGTGCTAAATTCAACATTTCATATGAACTGTCTATGTTTTCCTTACATAACCCCATGTAGTGGTAGTAAAATGTTCCCATTGTAAAAGGTGTCATAGCCCTAAATGATAACAACCATAATCTGAGTCCAGGTCTGTGTGGAATCCAGAGCTTGAACTCTTAATTACTACAACATCCTGCTTTCTCTGAAGTGGTCTCACGCTAACGATGATATGAATCGATTCTTTCTTGATGATGGAAGAATGAGATAATTAATGCCAGCACATGCTACATCTGGTAGCAGTATTTTATTCTCTCATCAGAAAGTTAAAGAATGAAAAAGGAAGAGATTGCCTCTTATTTTTTTTACTTCCTTTAGTTCCCTTTCTTGCTGCCAGATTTCTGTTTAAGCCAGTCACGCAGGGCATGGTGGTTGTGTGAGAGCCGATATACTTCTTTTCCCACAGGCACTCATCCATCCTTGTTCTGTTTTTCTTCATCTCAGGGGCACTGTATAATCTGCCGGGCCTAACTCATTACTCATCCTGGAGCCTGTCAATCTTCCAGAGGTCGGAACACTGGCTTTGGTCATTATGTGGTCCTTGGTCTCTGCCTTCTGGGAGCTGAGGGTGAGACAGCCTGTCACATTTGAAAACATAAATTCTGCTGCCTCTCAAGCCACCAGTCCTGCTGTGATAGACAAGCTGCATTTTCTTCCCGTTCTATAGAAAGCAGCAGCACACCAGCTGAGATGTGGTATGAACTTCTGATTGTTTACAGGCTTACTGAATCTGTGGAATGAATGCATAACTGTCCGCAAATATTTTCAAGTATTTAACTTTCATTTATTTTCCTTTATGGTTTAAGTTTTCCATTGTGAGGGGGAAACTCCTGGATCCCTAGCAAAGCTTGCTGAAAAATGTTAATTTCCCCTCATATTTTTTTCACATCCTCAAGACTAGCACAGAATGGGAATTCCTCATAGCCAGAATTATATTGACTGATACAAGAGACACTTTGTTTGCTCATTTAACAAATATTTAATAAGAGCTGACTGTATGCCAGACACTACTGAAGGCATAGAAGGCTAAATCATGCAGACTAGATCCCTTCTCAAGGGATGACATTGGGATAAAGAGGCAGTGAAATCAAATAACCAAATACATACAATGAGTTGTGCATGGTATGATGTAAGATAGAGTGTTGTAACAGGTATGTTGGGGAGGCCAGTGGGGAAGGGCTACTTGAAAGTGAATGTCAGTGAGGAGGTGACATCTGAGCTGAGGCTTAGTGACTAGAGGAAGCAGCTATGCGAAGCCTGGAGGAAGAGAACTCCAGTATGCGGGATCAACAGGGGCAAAGACCTCAAGAAAGGAAATATCTTAACCCACTCTAGAAGGGCAAAGTGTCAAGAGCATAGACAGATGGGGGTGAAGGAGGGAGAAGTCATAGATCAGAATGCGATCAATCATGTAGAACTTAATGGACCTTGACAAAAAAAATTTGTTCTAAATGCAAGAGGAGACTACTGGAGATTTTCATATGGGGATTTTAAAAAACCCATTTCATATTTTTAAAGGATCACTCTGACTTTTGTCTAGATTATAGAGGAGCTCAAGTAGAACAGTAACATCCCACTGAGAGACTTTCAAAATAATCAAAGCTAGAGATAACAATGGCTTAGACCAAGGTGAAAATGGTAGAAATGAAAAGAAATCAACAGATGTGGAATATATTTTTTAGCTGGAGCCAAGAGTTTTTGTTGACATTACTAACCTGAAGAAGATTCAGGAAAGAATAATTGGCAGGGGGTGGGAGTTAAGACCTCTGTTAGGTCTTAACTGACAGAGGTTAGTTACTAGTTAGAGTTAGTCACTAAAATTGCTATGTGCTTTAGAAATTCAAGTGAGAATGTCAATTGGGTGGTTGGGCCAAGTGGGACTGTTAAGGTCAGAGTTTGGAGAACATCTTTCAATTAATTAAATCCAAAATGAAGAGAATCTCAAATGAAAACATGCATAGTTTGGTACAGGGAAAACACTTCTCAGTCTAACATCTCTATTTCTGTCACCGACATCATTTTTCTCATTATCCATATTCAAAAAGCTATATTCATTTCTTTTTCTCCCCATGGCTTCCATATTTAGACACAGTATTTATCATCATAGTATTTAACTGCTCCAAGATCTTTGATGACTCCCAATTGGATAAATTATTTAGCCTTCTAGGCCTGCATCTTTATCTGTTTTCCAGCTTTCTTTCTTCTATCCACTATCATGAACACTTGGCTTCAACTGAATGTATCTCCTGACTGGACTCTACTGGTACCATATTTGCTTCCTTATCTGCTTCCTGATGACTTTTCTACTCCTCTTAGCCAAGTCTTACCTACCTTAGGAGGTCCAGATAAAGTTCTACTTCCTCCAAGAAGTACTGTCTGGCTTCTATAAACAATGTTTGTCTTATCATCTGGACCATTTTTTTCACGATTACTTTGAAATTAAGTGTGTGTTCTTGATAACTGTCCCTTACTCCCTTCTGTGTCATGTCTACTCAGAAAATCATATGCTTCTTTAGGTTAGAAATTTGACATATCTCTTGGTAATTAACAATTGCTGACCAGATGAATTTGGAATTCAACTTAACCATGTAGTTTCCTTAGAAACATAGCTGAGATTATGTATTTAAAATACAGTGATCTCTCGATATCCTCAGGGGAATTGCTTCTAGGACACCCCTCATGTTCCAAATTTCTCTGATGCTTAATTCTGTTATAGAAAATATGTAGGTTATTTACAAATCCTGTGACATTTTATATAACAGACTTAAGCATCAGAATCATTTTTTTTTCTGAATATTTTTGATCTGCATTTGGTTGAATCTGCAGATGTGGAGTCCATGGATGCAAAGGGCTGACTATACTTCATTAAAGAGCAAAACAAAACAAGTAAATCTCAGGTGGGGATTGAATGAAAGAGCATGTAATTTGAATACAGAAGGCTCACAGAAATTTTGTGAGGTTTTACTAAGGAAATGTGTATAAAAATCCTTTTCACCTATAAACTACCATCTCAAATTATTCTTCACATGAGAGAGTCATGAAATGAAACACTTGGGCATCCATCCTGCAAATTTTAATGGCTTGGCTGGCACTATGCCTTTGTCTCTGGCCCCATAAGGAAATTTAAAAAATAATCTGAACTCCTTTCAGTTTTAATTAAAATGTTTAGAATTAAAGAGCTGAAGTTTATCACCCTTGAATTAATGTTTCTTACTATTTCCTTGTGTTTTTTTGTTTATCCCAATTGAACTGGGAAAAAAAAGGATGCAGAATATTGATTAATGGCAAGCATGTTTAGCACACTCTGAAGTACAGGTCCTCAAACTCTTCTGAATCAGTCCACCAACCTGTCTCAACCAGATTTTGAAGAAGCCTGATTGAACAGACATGCTGCACCCCTTAATCACAAAAATTCACACATCAGCTTTGGCCTCTTTGAAGTCTTCAGCAGAAGCCAGAGGCGGAAAAACTGCTTTTCATACTTTCTTGTTTATCCACAAGCAACAAAACACTTAAGAATTGAGATAACATGGCCAGGGGTGGTGGCTTACGCCTAATCCCAGCACTTTGGGAGGCTGAGGAGGGTGGATCACTAGGTCAAGAGATCAAGACTATCCTGGTCAACATGGTGAAACCCCGTCTCTACAAAAAAGACAAAAAAAAAAAAATTAGCTGGGCATGGTAGGGCGCACCTGTAGTCCCAGCTACTTGGGAGGCTGAGGCAGGACATTGCTTGAACCCAGGAGGTGGGGGTTGCGGTGAGCCGAGATCGTGCCATTGCACTCCAGCCTGGGTAACAAGAATGAAACTCTGTCTCAAAAAAAAAAAAAAAAAATCGAGATAACATATATACATGCTGTCTTCAGTTTATGCTGACAGAATATGCAGGTGAGAGCAAAATATACATCATCTGTGTGACGAACGTAAGCTGGCCCTCCAGCAATGCGGAGTCAGACTGAGCTTGACAGTGCAGGCCAGATGAGCCCATGTCCTGTGGGAAGCTGTAACAGCATCCACTGCTCTGACAGCATTTCACTTCCACTTCTATTGCTATTTGACTAAACAATCTCTTAAATGTTAATGCCCTTCTCCACAGCTGGCAGAGGGATTGCTAGTATACTGAGGATAATTTTTAAAGTCATTATAATATATTGTACCTGAGTTTATTTCAGGTTTTCAATCGTGTGCTAAGGGAGAAAGAGAGCTTTCAGTAAAGTGAAATCACATAACAGAACTAGAGACAAAACCACTTGGTTATCTCAATAGATGAAGAAAAGGCTTTCAATAAAATTCAACACCATGAAATACTATGCAGTCATAAACATAACAAGATCATGTCTTTTGCAGGAACATGGGTGGAACTGGAAGCCATTATCTTTGGCAAACTAACACAAGAATGAAAAACCAAATACCACATATTCTCACTTATAAGTGGGAGCTAAATGAGGAGAACACGTGGACACAGGGGAGCAACACACACTGGGGCCTATGAGAGGGTGGAAGTTCGGAGGTGGGAGATGATCAGGAAAAATAACTAATGGGTACTAGGCTTCATACCTGTGTGATGAAATAAGCTGTACAACAAACTCTCATGACACAAGCGTACCTCTGTAACAAACCTGCACATTTACCCCTGAACTTAAAATAAAATTTTTTTTTTAAAAAAATTATCATTTCTTTTACCTGTGAGAGTGTCATTATAGCTATGGATTTTTTTTTTTTTTTTTTTAGCATTTTTAAAATTGTACTTTTAGTTCTGGAGTACATGAGCAGAACATGCAGGTTTGTTAGGTAGGTATACACGTGCCATGGTGGTTTGCTACATCCATCACTCTGTCATCTACATTAGGTATTTCTCCTAATGCTATCCCTCCCTTAGCCCACCACCCCCAACAGTCCCTGGTGTGTGAAATTCCCCTCCGTGTGTCCATGTGTTCTCATTGTTCAACTCCCACTTATGACTGAGAACATGTGGTGTTTGGTTGTCTGTTCTCGTGTCAGTTTGCTGAGAATGATGGTTTCCAGCTTCATACATGTCCTTGCAAAGGACATAAACTCATCCTTTTTTATGCCTGCATAGTATTACATGGCATATATATGCCACATTTTCTTTATCCAGTCTATCACTGATGGGCATTTGGGGTGGTTCCAGGTCTTTGGTATTGTGAACAGCACTGTGATAAACATACTTGTGCATGTGTCTTTATAATAGAACTATTTACAATTCTTTGGGTATATATCCAGTAATGGGATTGCTGGGTCAAATGATATTTCTAGTTCTAGATTCTTGAGGAATCGCCACACTGTCTTCCACAATGGTGAACTAATTTACGCTCACACCAACAGTGTAAAAGCATTCCTTGTATACTTATTGATATGTATGTATTCAAATTTTAAAACTCAAAAATTAAACAAACAAAACGTTCTATAATTTATTTAAAATTATAAGAATCCAATTACATATTAACCTATTTTTACAAAAAGAAGTATATTTTCCAAAGCAAAACCAAAAAAAAAGTAAGCGTGGCATTATTTCACGTTTACAAATCTATGAGATTTTTTTAGTAGAAGACAAATGGAGACTTATATTCTCTTTTATATTCAATGCTTTGTGATATCACAGGTCATGTAGCCTCTGAAAAACTTCACAAGCATGGAGATGTAAAGGCAACCACCATCTTAGTATTATTATAATTGAAAAAAAAAAAAACCTGACAGTGTCTTAGAGACCACAGTGGTCAGCCAGAGCATGCAAAAGAACCACTATATTAGGGATATATTCTGATATACCTAAACATGAAAAAAATGATTTTTGGTACCAACTTTACTATACCTGGGGGTTGGAGAAAAGTGATTGTGTACTTGACACAGTATTTTCCACAATTTAATAATGGTTCAAACTAGGTGAAGAGTACATGGAGTTCATAAGACAAATTTCTCTCTGATGTTTGGATTTTCCATTAATAAATATTAAAAAAATAAAGTTGGTGTAAGGAAATAAGTAAATAACAATACAAGTGTTTTGCAAATGGGGAAGATATTTGACTGTAATACAACTATGATTACAGCATTGAAAACTTTAGATTAAATAAATAATAATCTTAATTTGTGAGAATTAACTTCAGGAAAATATGAATGAACACACATTATAAGCAATATTATATTAACATTTAAACATTTTGGAAAGACACACAGTTTTAATTCATTAATTGAAATTTTGTGAGTTTTTGCCATGAAAGCATCAACACATATAAAGTTAACATAAGTTTTTAAAGTTGGATGAAATGGAGTTAAGAGATGGTTTGTGCTTCAATTTTCTAGGCTATATGTTTCTTATAGTCTTGGTTAATAGTTGGCAAGAAAGCCTTCCCTCAGAGAAAATATCAATCTTAAATGATTTTACAGGTAAGTTGTTAACAAGCTTTCAATGATTATCTAATCTAATCATTATCATCTAATCTTATGTAAAGTCTTTTAATGTATTGAAAAGTATTAGCAAGGGTCATCATTTTATTCTACAAGGATAATGTAAACTTTTTACCCAAATCAGAGATGACCAAAAGAAGAAAGAAATAAAAAGTATTGGCTCATTTCACCCCTGGATATAGCTGCAAAAATCCTGAGCAAAAAATTAGTAAACTAAATTTTAAAATGTATAAAATGCATGATATTTCATATATGATGAAGTTAAGCTTAATACTTAGAAATCAAGAAAGATTTGTTAAGCATGCTTTATCATATCAGTAGATTAAAAGAGAAACCTGGAAAACCATCTCAACAGATGAAGGGGAAAAACATGATAACATTCATAGTAAACTAAAATTGCAAGAGAATTTTCTAAATCTGATAAAGATATACATTTAAAAAAACCCCAAATTAACCTAATTCAAAATTGGAAAATATTAGAAGCATTTCCTGTAGAACCAGCAACTATATAAAAATACTTGTTAGAAAAGAAAGGTCAAACTCCCACCAAGATGGTCGAATAGGAACAGCTCTGGAGTGCAGTTCCCAGTGAGAGCCACGTGCAGAAGGTGAGTGATCTCCATATTTCTAACCAAGGTACCAGGTTCATCTCAATGGGATTTGTTAGACATTGGGTGTAGCCCAAAGAGGGCAAACCAAAGCAGGGTGGGGCATTGCCTCATCTAGAAGTGCAAGGAGCCGAAGAACTCCCCCTCCTACCCAAGGAAAGCCATTAGGGACTTTTCCGGGCACTCCAGCTCAGATACTGTGTTTTTCCAATGGTCTTTACAACCTGCAGACCAGGAGATTCTCGCTGGTGCTAACAACACCAGCACCCTGGGTTTCCAGCATAAAACTGGGTGGCTGTTTTGGCACCTGGAATGCCAGTGAGACAGAACCACTTATTTCCCTGAAAAAAGCGGGGCTGAAGGCAGGGAGCCAAGTGATCTGGCTTGGCAGGCCCAACAAAGACCAGCAAGCTGAGACCCAGTGGCTTGAAATTTTCGCAGCCAGCACAGCAGTCTGAGCTCAACCTGGGACTCTTGAACTTGGTGGGGGTAGGGGCGTCTGTTATTACTCAGGTGGTTCTAACCTTGTCTGTGTAAATAAAATCACAGGGAAGTTTACACAGCAGCTGGGTGGAGCCTGTGGCAGCTCAGCAAGGCCTCTGCAGGCAGACTGTGACTAGACTCCCTTCTTGCTGGGCAGGACATCTGAAAAAAGGCAGCAGCCCATCAGGGACTTACAAATAAAGCCCCACCTTCCCAGGACAGAGCACCTGGGAAAAGGGGCAGTTGTGAGTTCCACTTCATTAGACTTAAATGTCCCTGCCCAGCAGCTCTGAAGGGAGCAACGGAGCTCCCAGCACAGCCCTTGAGCTCTGATGAGGGATTGACTGCCTCCTCAAGTGTTTCCCTGAACCCTGTATATCTTAAGAGTCATCTCATACAGGAGAGATCTGGCTGACATCTGGCAGGTACCTTCTGGGACAAAGTTACCAGAGGAAGGAACAGGCAGGAATCTTTGCTGTTCTGCAGCCCCCATAGGTGATTTCCAGGCAAGCAGGGACTGGAGCAGACCTCTAGCAGTCCTGCAGCAGAGGGGCCTGACTGTTACAAGGAAACCTAAAAAACAGAAAGAAATAGCTTCAACATCAACAGAAAAAACATCCACTTAGAGGTCCATCCAAAAGTCACCAACTTCAAACACCAAAGGTAGATAAATCCATGAAGATGGGAAGAAACCAGCACAAAAAGACTGAAATCGTCAAAAACTAGAAAGCCTCTTCTCCTGCAAGGGATCACAACTCCTCACCAGCAAGGGAACAAAACTGAATGGAGAATGAGTTTGGTGAATTGACAGAAGCAAGCTTCAGAAGGTGGGTAATAACAAATTTGTCAAGCTAAAGGAGCATGTTCTTACCCAATGCAAAAAAACTAAGAACCTTGAGAAAAGATTAGACAAAATGCTTACTAGAATAATCAGCTTAGAGAAGAACATAAACTACTTGATGGAGCTGAAAAGCACAGCACAAGAACGTTGCGAAGCATACACAAGTTTCAATAGCTGAATAGATCAAGCAGAAGAAAGGATAGAGACTGAAGATCAACTCAATGAAATAAAAGAAGAAGGCAAGATTAAAGAAAAAAAGAGAGAAAAGAATTGAACAAAGCCTCCAAGAAATATGGGATTGTGAGAAAAGACCAAATCTATGTTTAATTAGAGTACCTGAATGTAATGGGGAGAATGAAACCAAGTTGGAAAACACTCTTCAGGATATTATCCAGGTGAACTTTCCCAACCTAGCAAAGCAGGCCAACATTCAAATTCAGGAAATACAGAGAACACCACAAAGATATTCCTCAAGAAGAACAACCCAAAGGCAGATAATTGTCAGATTCACCAGGGTTTAAATGAAGGAAAAAATGCTAAGGGCAGCCAGAAAGAAAGGTCGGGACATGTAATTGGAAGTAAATCACTCCTCAGCAAATGTAAAAGTACAGAAATCATAACAACTAGTCTCTCAGACCACAGTGCAATCAAATTAGAACTCAGGATTAAGAAACTCACTCAAAACCACACAACTACATAGAAAGTTAACAACCTGCTCCTGAATGACTGCTGGATAAGTAATGAAATAAAGATGTTCTGTGAAACCATGAGAATGATGACACAATGTACCAGAATCTCTCTGACACATTTAAAGCAATATCTAGAGGGAAAATTATAGCACCAAATGTCCATATGAGAAGTGAGGAAAGATCTAAAATTGACACCCTAACATTGTGATTCAAAGACCTAGAGGAGCAAGATCAAAAAAAAGCCAGCAGAGGAAAAGAAATAACTAAGATTAGGGAGGAACTGAAAGAGACAGAGACACAAAAAAACCCTAAAAAAAAATCAATGAATCCAGGAGCTGTTTTTTGAAAAGATCAACAAAATAGACTGCTAACCAGTCTAATAAAGAAGAAAAGAGAGAAGAATCGAATAGATGCAATAAAAAATGATCAAGGGGATCTCACCACTGAGTCCACAGGAATACAAACTACCATCAGAGATGACTACAGACACCTCTATGTACATAAACCAGTAAATCTAGAAGAAATGGATAAATTCCTAGACACTTATATCCTCCCAAGTCTAAACTAGTATGAAATTGAATCCCTGAATACACCAATAACAAGCTCTGAAGTTGAGGCAGCAATTAATAGCCTACCAACCAAAAAAAGTCCAGGCTAATGGGAGTTTACAGCTGAATTCTACCAGACTTACAAAGAGGAGCTGGTACAATTCCTTCTGAAACTATTCCAAACAATACAAAAAGAGGAAATCTTCCCTAACTCATTAAACATCATCCTGATACCAAAACCTGGCAGAAACCCAACTAAAAAAGAACATTTCAGGCCAATATCCATGAGGAACATTGATGTAAAAATTTTCAATAAAATACTGGGAAACCCAAACCAACAGCACGTCAAAAAGCTTATCCATCACAATCAAGTTGGCTTCATCCCTGGGCTGCAAGGCTGGTTCTAATCCACAATTCTTTAAATGTAATCCAAGACATAAAGAGAACCAAAGACAAAAAACACGATTATCTCAATAGATGCAGAGAAGGCCTTCGACAAAATTCAACAGCCCTTTATGCTAAAAACTCTCAATAAACTAGGTATCAAAGAAGCATATCTCAAAATAATAAGAGCTATTTGTGACAAACTCACAGCCAATATCATACTGAATGGGCAAATCTGGAAGCATTCCCTTTAAAAAGTGGCACCAGACAAGGGTGCCCTCTCTCAGCATTACTATTCAATATAGTATTGGAAGTTCCAGCCTGAGCAATCAAGCAAGAAAAAGAAATAAAGGGTGTACAAATGGCAAAAGAGGAAGTCAAATTGTCTCTATTTGAAGATGACATGGTTGTATATTTAGAAGACCCCCATTGTCTCAGCCCCAAATCTTCTTAAGCTGATAAGCAACTTCAGCAAAGTCTCTGGATAAAAAATCAATGTGCAAAAGTCACAAGCATTCCTATACACTAATAACAGACTTAAAGAGAGCCAAATCAAGAATGAACTGCCACTCACAATTACTACAAAGAGGATAAAATACCTGGGAATACAACTAACAAGAGATGTGAAAGACCTCTTCAAGGAGGACTACAAACCACTGCTCAAGGAAATAAGAGAGGACACAAACAGATGGAAAAACATTCCATGTTCATGGTTAAGAAGAATTAATATCATGAAAATGGCCATACTGCCCAAAGTAATTTACAGATTTAATGCTATCCCCATCAGCCTACCATTGACCTTCACAGAACTGGAAAAAACCACCTTAAACTTCATATGGAACCAAAAAAAGAGCCCATATAGTCAAGACAATCCTAAGAAAAAAAAAAAAAAATGCTGGAGGCATCATGCTACCTGACTTCAAACTATACTACAAGGCTACAGTAATCAAAACAGCATGGTACTGGTACCAAAACAGAAGTATACACCAATGGGACAGAACAGAGGCCTCAGAAGCAATGCCACATATCTACAACCATCTGATCTTTGACAAACCAAACAAAAGCAATGGGGAAAGGATTCCATGTTTAATAAATGGTGTTGGGAAAACTGCATAGCCATATGCAGAAAGATGAAACTGTACACTTAAATATTTAAACAAGACCTAACACCATAAAAACCTTAGAAGAGTACCCCAAAACCTAAAATGCAATAAAAAAATAAATAAATAAGTTAATTAATTAATTAAAAAAAACCTTAGAAGAAAACCTGGGCAATATCACTCAGGACATAGGCATAGGCAAGAACTTCACGACTAAAACACCAAAAGCAATGGCAACAAAAGCCCAAATTGACAAATGGTATCCAATTAAACTTAAGAGCTTCTGCAGAGCAAAAGAAACTATCATTAGAGTGAACCAGCAACCAACAGAATGGGAAAAAAAATTTGCAATCTACCCATCTGACAATGTGCTAATGTCCAGAATCTACAAACAACTTAAAGAAATTTACAAGAAAAAAACAACCCCATCAAAAAGTGGGCAAAGGATATGAACAGACACTTTTCAAAAGAAGACATTTATGCAGCCAACAAACATATGAATAAATGCTCATCATCACTGGTCATTAGAGAAATGCAAATCAAAACCACATTAAAATACCATCTCATGCCAGTTAGAATGGTGATCATCAAAAAATCTGGAGACAGATGCTGGAGAGGATGTGGAGGAATAGGAACACTTTTACACTGCTGGGAGTGTAAATTAGTTCGAACATTGTGGAAGACAGTGTGGCAATTCCTCAAGGATCTAGAACCGGAAATATCATTTGACCCAGCAATACCATTAATGGGTATATACCCAAAGGATTATAAATCATTCTACAATAAAGACATGTGCACATGTATGTTCATTGCAGCACTGTTTACAATAGCAAAGACCTGGAACCAACCCAAATGCCCATCAATGATAGACTGGACTGGGAAAATTTGGCACATATACACCATGGAATACTATGCAGCCATAAAAAACGATGAGATCATGTCCTTTGTAGGGACATGGATGAATCTGGACACGATCATTCTCAGCAAACTGACAGAACAGAAAACCAAACACCGCATGTTCTCACTCATCGGCAGGTGTTGAACAATTAGAACGCATGGCCACAGGGCGGAGAGCATCACACACTGGGGTCAGTAATGGGGACTAAGGAAGGGACAGCCGAGAGAGGGGAGGCTGGGAGGGATAACATGGGGAGAAATGCCAGTTGCAGGTCATGGGGGGATGGAGGAAGCAAACCACCTGGCCAAGTATGTACCTATGCAACAATCCTGCATGATCAGCACATGTACCCTAGAACCTACAGTACAATTAAAAAAAATTTAGCAATCAACCCAATAAAAATTTGCAGGATTTATTTACTGAAACAAACAAAACTTTACTGAACAGTACTAAGGAAGATACATGTAAATTGTGAGATATCCTATAAATAGAGCCAATATTGTGAGAATGTCACATTTTCTCCTAAATTATCTATACATTCAGTATAATATGACAAGCCTATTCTAAAATTGATTTGGAATAACAAATGGTCAATATATATTTAAATAAGAAAATTAAAGAGTGGAGCATAGCTAGATATAGTTATTGTCAAGCTATAGCAATTAAGGGAGTGGCATATTAGTACAGAAATAGGCAAATTAACCAATGGAACAGCACACAGAGCCTATAGACACAAATATTTGAATTTTCATGAATGACAGAAGTAAAATGGCAAATCACTGGGAATAGAAAGAGGTATTTAGTAAGTGAAGCTTGAAAAATCAGTTATCTGTATGGGAAAAAAAAGAGCTTAGTAGATTAAGAAATGTGAAGAGAAAAACCTCATTCTTTTAGGTTAAAATATAGCAGAAGGGTTTTCTAAAGAAGACAAACATGTTAACCATAAAAGAAAAGACTAATAAGTTAATTGGACTACAATTTTAAAATTATGTTTAAGAAAAAACTTCTTAAAGAAACTTGCTTTCTAGGTGAAAACTGGTAGCAGATATCTGTGACCAAGGGATTACCCTCAAAACCATGTCAAGAATGCTTATAATAATAAAATAAAAAACCTCAAAAGAAAAATAAGTAAAAGATATAACTAGACATATTACGGAGAAGGAAACGCATGATCACACGTGAAGAGATGTTCAGAACTTAAGAAAATAAAATCAAAACGCAAATGAGATACCACTTTATACACACTTGGCAGAACCTAAGAAAATCTGACAGTGCCAAGGCTTGGAGAGAATGTAGATCAGCGGAAAGTCATTTACATTGTTGGTGAATGTGAGTTGTTACAATGACTTTGGCCAGATTTTTGACTCTTCTTGTTATATCAAATGAACAAATGTATATCCCAGAAATTCAGAAAACAGTTATTTCTGGGCTGAGTGTGGTGGCTCATGCCTGTAATCCCAGCACTTTGGAAGGCTGAGGCAGGTGGATCACTTAAGGTCAGGAGTTCAAGACCAGCCTAGCCAACAGGTTGAAACCCTATCTCTACTAAAAATACAAAAATTAGCCACATGTGGTGGTGCTCACCTGTAATCCCTGCTACTTGGGAATCTGAGACAGGAGAATCGCTTGAATCCAGCAGGCAGAGGTTACAGTGAGCTGAGATTGCACTACTGCACTCCAATCTGGTCTACAGAGCGAGTCACTCTCTCAAAAAAAAAAAAAAAGAAAGAAAGAAAGAAATGATTTCTGTATATACTTAAGAGAAACTTTGAAAATATACAAGAAATGTTTTTAGTAAAACTTTTTGTAATAACACAAAATTTGAAACAAACAAAATGTTTATTGACAGGAGAATGGATTAGTAAATTGTGACATATTCTTATAGTGCAATAAACCATACATGAAAGACTCAGTTCCATACAATAATATGGATAAATCTTGGTAACAAAATACTAAGAAAACAAAAAGTACTAGCACACTCTGAAAAAGTATGATGCTTTTATATGACATTCAAAAATAGGCAATATATATGTACCCATAAATATATATTTAAATACATATATTTATATATACATATGTTTACACTACATATTTATGGATAGCTATACATATATTTATGTATACATATATTGATTTTATATACAGATACACATATTTATGTAGGCATGATTAAAATTATTTTCACAAAGAATGAAAATTATAAATGTACAATTTAAAAGAGTGAGTATATCCTTTGTTAGTTGTATTCTCAGGTATTTTATTCTCTTTGTAGCAATTGTGAATGGCAGTTAGTTCTTGATTTGGCTCTCTTTAAGTCTGTTATTGGTGTATAGGAATGCTTGTGATTTTTGCACATAGATTTTGTATCCTGAGACTTTACTGAAGTTGCTTATCAGTTTTAGGAGATTTTGGGCTGAGATGATGGGGTCTTCTAAATATACAATCATGTTGTCTGCAAATAGAGACAATTTGACTTCCTCCTTTCCTAATTAAATACCCTTTATTTCTTTTTCTTGCCTGATTGCTCTGGCTAGAACTTCCAATACTTTATTGAATAGGAGTGGCACTTGTCTAGTGCCAAATTTCAAAGGGAATGCTTCCAGTTTTTGCCCATTTGTTATGATACTGGCTGTGGGTTTGTCATAAATAGGTTTTATTATTTTGAGATACGTTCCGTCAATACTTAGTTTGTTGAGAGTTTTTAGCATAAAGGGCTGGTGAATTTTGTCAAACACCTTCTCTGTGTCTATTGAGATAATCATGTGGTTTTTGTCTTTCGTTCTGTTTATATGGTGAATTATGTTTATAGACTTGCATATGTTGAACCAGCCTTGCATCCCCGGGATGAAGCCTACTTGATCATGATGGATAAGCTTTTTGATGTGCTGTTGCAATCAGTTTGCCAGTATTTTATTGAAGATTTTTGCATCTATGTTC